>PVJS01062604.1:0-10692 GCA_004027185.1 Glis glis | reverse complement strand
CAAAAAAAAAAAAAAAAAAAAAGAATAAAATGAAAATTAAGACACAACTTACCAAAATCTCTGGGACACTATGAAGGCAATTCTAAAAAGAAAGTTTATAGTATTGAGTGAAGAAAGAAAGGAAGGAAGGAAAGGAAGGAAAGGAAGGAAAGGAAGGAAAGGAAGGAAGGAAGGAAGGAAGGAAGAAAAAAAAAGAAAGAAAGAAAGAAAGAAAGAAAGAAAGAAAGAAAGAAAGAAAGAAAGAAAGAAAGACTGCCCAAATAAACAACCTAATGATGCATCTCCAAGCCCTAGAAAAGACAGGAACAAACTAACCCCAAAGCCAATAGAAGGCAAGATAATTAAAATTAGAGCAGAGTTAATAAAATAGAGAATAAAAAGTACAAAGGATCAAATCGAGTTGTATTTTTGAGAAGATAAATAAGACTGATAAACCATTAGCCAACCTAACCAAAAGAAAGAAATGATGCAAATTAATAAAAGAGATAAAAAAGGATATATCACCACAGTTGGCACAGAAATCTAGAGGATTATTAGGAACTATTTTGAAAACTTATATTCTGAGCTGGGCATGGTGGCACACTCTTGAAATCCCAGTACTTGGGAGGCTGAGACAGGAGGATCTCAGGTTTGTGGCCAGCCTCAGCAACTGGTGAGGCCCTACTGCCACTTAGTGAGACCCTGTTTCAAAATAAAGAATAAAATAGGGCTGGGGTGTAGCTCAGAGGTAGAATGCCCCGGGCTCCATTCCCAGTACCACAAAAAAACAAAAACTTATATTCCAATAAATCAGAAAACCTAGAAGAAATTGAAAAATTTCTAGATGCTTACAACCTACCTAAATTGAACCAAGAAAATATAGAAAACTTAAACAAGCCAAAAATAAAAAACAAATCTTGAAGAAGTAAAAAAAGGGATTCCAACAAAAGATGGATTCACAGCTGAATTCTGCAAGACCTTTAAAGAACTAAGTCCAATGCTTCTCAAACTATTTCAGGAAATGGGGATGGAATATTCCCAAATTCATTCTACGGGGCCAGTATCACCTTGATACCAAAACTGAATAAAGAATCCTCAAGAAAATTACAAACCAACATCTTTGAAGAACATAAATGCAAAAATTCTTAATAAAGTACTAGCAATTTGCATTCAAATCCACATCAAAAAGATTGTACACAGCCGGGCATGGTGGCACATGCTTGTAATCCCAGTACTTGGGAGGCTGAGACAGGAGGATCACAAGTTCGCAGCCAGCCTCAGCTACTTAGTGAGGCCCTCCACAACTTTGTGAGACCTGGTTTCAAAATAAAGGATAAAAAATAGGGCCACGGGTGTAGCTCAGAGGTAAAACACTCCTGGGTTCAATCCCCGGTACCACAAAAAAAATAAATAAAAAATAAAAATAAAATAGGGCTGGGGGTGTAGCTCGGAGGTAGAATGCACCTGGGTTCAATCCCCAGTACAGAAAAAAAAAAGAAGATTGTATACCACAATCATGTTGGTTTTATTCCAAGGATACAAAGTTGGTTCAACATACATAAGTCAATAAATGTAATTCATCACATAAACAGAATCAATGACAAAAACCACATAATCATCTCAATAGATGTGTAAAAAGCATTTGATGAAATCCAAAACCCATTTATGTTAAAAAACACTGTAGAAATTAGGGATAGAAGGAACTTACCTCAACATCAAAAAGGCAATATATGATAAGCCCAATGGCAATATCATGCTGAATAGGGAAAAACTGAAAGCATTTCCTCTAAAATCAGGCACAAGGCAAGGATTTCCATTATCACTCTTATTCAATATAGTTCTTGAAATCTTAGAGCAATTTGTAAATTAAAGAAATACAAATAGGGAAAGAGATGTGAAATCATGTTTGCAGATGACATTTATAAGACCAAAAAAATTCAACCATAAGACTTGTAGAGCCGATACACAAATTCAGCAAAGTACACAGGTACAAAAAAATCAACTTACAAAAGCAATAGCTTTCCTATACACCAACCACAAATTCACTGAAAAATAAATCTGGAAAACAATACCATTCATAATAACCTCAAAAAATACTTAGGAATAAGTCTAACTAAAGAGATAAAAGACCTCTTCAATAAAAATTATAGAACACTGAGAAAGGAATTGAAGAAGACCTTAGAAGATGGAAAGACCTCCCATGATCTTGGATAGGCAAAATAAATATTGTCAAAATGGCCATACTACCAAAAGCAATCTACAAATTCAATGTAATTCCTATTAAAATACCAATGTCATTCTTTACAGTGCTAGAAAAAGATGGTCCTAAAATTCATATGGAAGGCCAAAAAGATCTTGAATAGCCAAAGCAATCCTGAGCATAAGAACCATACAGGAGGCATCATAATACCTGATTTCAAATTATATTACAAAGCTATAGTAACAAAAACAGCCTGGTATTGGCACAAAAACAGACACAAAGACCAGTGGAATAGAAGATATAGAAACAAATCCTCACACTAATAGTCAGTTGATTTTTTACATAGGCTGGAAAAAACACAGCCTTTTCAACAGATGTGTTGGGGAAACTGAATTGTAGAAAAACATAAGTAGGAAATGAAAAATGAAATGTAGAAAAATGAAGAGACCCCTGTCTCTCACTCTGCAAAAAAGTCAACTCAAGATGGATAAAAAGACTTAGAAATTATGTCAGAAACTTTTCAATTACTAGAAGAGGGCATAGTACCAACTCTCCAACATATAGGAACAGGTAGAGACTGAACTGGTAGAAACTTCCTCAACGAGACCCCTAAAGCTCAGGAAATAAAATCGAGAATCAATAAATGAGATGCCATCAAGTTAAAAAGCTTCTCTACTGTGAAAGATACAATCAAGAGTCTGAAGAGAGAGTCTACAGATTGGGAGAAAATCTTTGCCAGCTACTTCTGTGATAGAGGACTAATATCTAGAATATATAAAGAACTCATAAAGCTTAACACCACTGGGCATGGTGGCATACATCTGTAATCCCAGTATTTGGGGAGCTGAGACAGGAGGAGTGCAGGTTTGAGGCCAGCCTTGGTAACTTAGCAAGAACCTGTTTCCAAATAAAAATAAACTAGGGCTGAGAGTGTATCTCATAGGTAGAACACCCTTGGGTTCAACCCCTAGTATCCCCCCTAAAAAAAAATAACCCAGTTTAAAAATGGGCTAGCTGGGCATTGTGATACACACCTGTAATCCTAGTACTTGGGAGCTTGAGACAGAAGGATTGCAGGTTCGAGACCCACCTCATCAACTTAGTGAACCCCTCAGCAACTTAGTGAGACCTTGTTTCAAAATAAAAAATAAAATCGGGCTGGGGAAAACATCCAACCTTTCACTTTTTGTAACTGACTAATCTCACTTAGCATAATATTCTCCAGTTCCATCCATTTCCCTGCAAATGACATAATTTTGTTCTTCTTTGTGGCTAAGTAGAATTCCATTCTGTGTATATCCCATAATTTTGTAATCCATTCATCTGTTGATGGACACCTAGAATGTTTTCCCTCATATGTGGAAGCTAGGGAGAAATTGGGACACAGGAGGGGCTTCAGAAGCCTTAGTGGAGTGGGAGAGGGGACATAACTGAGGGAGGCAGAAGCAGAGACGAACACTTGAAGAGGGAAGCACTTCAATGGATATTATGTACATACACAAATTTATCAATGTCAACCACAATGTCGTGCACAGGAAGGTGGGGAGGGCGTGAGGTAGGAGCTGGGGGAAGGCTCACCAAGTGCTCTGTGCATGTATGCCTCTATCACTCTGAACTTCATCATGATGTATGATTACAATGCACCAATTTTTTTAAAAAATGGGGCTGGGGGTATTGCTTAGATGTGGAATGCCCCTGCGTTCGATCCCTAATACCAAAAAAAAATTGAGATGAATAGACACTTCTCAAAAGAAGAAATACAAATGCCTAACAAATATATTTAAAAATGTTCAACATCATTAGCAATCAGGAAAATGCAAATCAAAACTACCCTGAGTCCATCTAAACTCCAATTAGAATGGCAATTATCAAGAATACAAACAAGCCGGGCGTGGTGGTGCATGCTTGTAATCCCAGTACTTGGGAGGCTGGATTGGAGGATCACAGGTTTGTGACCAGCCTCAACTACTTAGTGAGGCCCTCCACAACTTCAGGAAATAAAATCGAGAATCAATAAATAAAGTGAGACCCTGTTTCAAAATAAAAAATAAAAATAGGGCTGAGGATATAGCTCAGAGGTAGAATGCCCCTGAGTTCAATCCCTAGCACCACAAAAAAAAAGAATACAAACAATAATAAATGCTGGCAAGGATGTGGGGAAATAGGAACTTTTATACAGTTGGTGGGGTTGTAAATTGGTACAACCACTTTGGAGATCAGTATGGAGGTTCTTCAAAAGACTAGGAATAGAACCACCATATGAACCAGCCATACCACTCTTTCCAAAAGAATTCCAAAAAGAATTCCAAAAGAATTTCAAAAAGAATTCCAAAAGAATTGAAGTCAGAATACTACATTGATACATGCACACCCATGTTTATAGCAGCACAATTTACAATAGCCAAATAATGGAACCAACCTAGGTGTCCATCAAAAGATAAATGGATAACAAAAATGTGCTGTATACACAATGGAATGTTACTCAGCCATAAAGAACAAAATTATGTCATTATAGGAAAATTGCTAGACCTAGAGAATATTCTGCTAAGTGAGATCAGCCAGTCTCAGAAAGTCAAGGGTCATGCTTCTTCTCATATGTGGAAGCTAGAACAAAAGTAGGAAGCAAAAGGGATTTCACTTAAATGAGGAGACCAGTAGAATAGTGGAAGGGGACTGGGAAAGGGAGGTATAGAGGTGTAAAATGAGGATTGAGGAAGGGAAAAGTTCAAACAAGGTTATGTCCATACAAGGTTTCACTACAAGTCTCACTAATATGTATGGGGAGAGGGCATAGGGGATAAGTATATGGAAGGAAATACACCAAATGATGCATGCATGTATGTTTGTATCACTTCTCACTATGATGTATAATTACATTGCACCATTAAAAGTATAAAAAAATAAAAAGGGCTGGGGGTGTAGCTTGGAGGTAGAACCCCTGAGTTCAATATCCGGTACCACAACCCCAAAAAAGAAAGAAAACAGGATCAATGAGTCCACATTTATGTTATCAAAAAAAATGTTCATCAAAGAAATCAGGAAGATATATAATGGTATTTTAGGAAATTTATTTCAACATAATTAACAGGAACAGTGAGCGTGGGAAACACTTCCCTTCTCAGTAAGACTACATAAAGGAAGCCTTTTATTAGACTCAATTATTATTATTATTACCTACTATTGAACATTCAAATACATGCCAGGCTATAAGCTAAGTACTTTATGCATATTATCTCATATAATCTTTATAATATCTCCTATTTAAATATCAAGGAACTAAGTCTCAGAAAAGTTAAAATTTTTTTTCAGGTCTTCCTAACCCAAGTCTCTAACCTCTTCACTACACTAGGGTGTCTACATTGTTCTCCAATTGTTTTATATAGAAGTTTTAGTTGCCCAGATTTTAAGCTCCCTAAAAATAGGAATTAAGTCTTCTACTTAGCCTAATAGCACAGGAACCTCAGCCAGGTTCTGAACACTAAAAAGGCCTTTAAATGCATGCATGACTGCACTTTAGTATCACATAACTCATTTTCTAACTACCCTATTTCTTCAAATCCTACCAAACTACCTAAGGAGGCAATTGAGTCCACGGCCACTCTTTCTGATGGGGAGGCAGGGACAGGCACAACCATGATGTCAGCGGACACTTGTGTCCCATGTCAGCACTGGGATCCACAGGGCTATGGATGATCTTCACAGAACATGACTGAAGGAGACACAACTGAAGCACATGAGATTCCCCCTACACTAAACGGAGTACATGAATAAAAAATTATTAGGTTTTAAAATAAGCACTCAGGTTCCTCGTGTGCCCAGAGCTAAGACCTAGTTTATAAGCCCCAAGGCCTAGTCAACATCCTTTCTGATTACAGGCAAGTTAGTAGAAACTAGGGCCAAAAACAAGATTCATAGGAATGTGTGTGTGTGTGTGTGTGTGTGTGTGTGTGTGCATGCGCGTGCACATAGAGAGAGAAGTATACATACATATACACATATATCCATTTTCCAACTCATATTGGCTTTACCTAATGGAATATAGATAGGTTATTTAATCCAAATGGATACAAAGGGGGAAATTGTGAGTTTTGGGTGACTAATGCTACTTAAATAAATCAGGATTTGATTTATACTATTTAATAGCCATTTCAGCTCTTTTTCTTCCTCCTCTTTCCTATATTTCCACATTCTAATTAAACCATTTCAAATCATTCCAGTATTAAAGATGGATTTTTTTTCCTTTGGCAGTACTGGGGATTAAACCCAGGGTCCTTCATTCCCAGCCCCCCCTTTTTGTGGTACTAAGGATTGAACCCCAGCCCTATTTTATTTTTTATTTGGAAATAGGTTCTCACTAAGTTGCTGAGAGCCTCGCTGAATTGCTGAGACTGGATTCAAACCTGCAATCCTCCTGTCTTAGCCTCCCAAGATCTGGCGTTACAGGCATACACCACCAATTTCCAACCGTTTTTATTTTGTCTTTTGAAGCAGGAGCTCACTAAATTGCCCTGGCTGGCCTTGAATTTATGATCCTCCTGCCTCAGCCTCCCAAGTAGTTAGGATTACAGAAGAACTAGATCTTCCTAAACCTTTGAGATTTCTTATGATAGTGTACTTAGAGTTCGTAAGCGTTTGGATTTAGAATGTACCCCCCAATCCTCATGGAAACAAGGAAGCAATGTTGGAAGCAGGGCTTGATTGCTAAGGAGAGATTCCTGGGGATGTGGCCTTGGGGACTATATATGGTTCTCCCTCTCCCTGCTCTCTCTTGCTTCCTGCCTCCATGAGGTGACAGCAGAGCCCTTGCTATCTCCTTCTCTCTGTTTCCCACCACCATGCCCTGAGCTCCACAGACCCCGCCTGACATGGACTGAACCCTGAAATCTCCAAACACTGAGTAGATAAGTCTTCCTTCCTCTAAGCTGTGTGGTCAGGCTTACTGGGTCACAGCAGTGAGAATGCTGTCTGGAACAGAGTTGCTAAGGGGCCTCACTCCCAGAAACTAGATTTGGGCCTCCCTGAAGCCTTCATCCTAAATTACTAAAATCATTTGTAAAAGATAAGATAGAAACAGGACCAAAAGTGGAAAATGCTACAAGTGAATACAATCTAATTTTTGGTGTCAGGAAAGTCCAGTGTGGACAATGGGGCAGGAGTGGGGGAGATGACTGTAGTCAAAGCAGAAGAGCACGACAGCCAGTCACCCACAGTACTGTTGGGATGAGGAGGCTGGGGAGGCGCCCCACCCATCCAGTCCCTTGGTACAGAAGGACTTCAGAACATCACAAGGGGTCCTTCCAACACACAAACCAGACCACTCCCCTTGTTTAGGAGTCAGACAAGTAAACTCTTGATTATATTTCAGCTTCCACTGTTAATGTTTCTAAAAGGAAAAAACACTCTGGTTAGCAAAAATGAGTTTCTAGGCCTCGTCAGCCGGTATGTCTCATTCTAAATTAACAAATAAACATTTTGGTTTACACAGCAATCTCCGTAGGCCTGTTTAGTATTAAGGCATGCCCGGGGGTGACTGCTCTGTCTTGGGGTAGTGACAAAACTCAAGATTTTTGTACCAACAAGTGCCACAGAGAAATGCTAGAATGGGAAGCTGTTTCTGTGGATCAGGTCCCTTGTCAAATGTCCACAACTTCCAAATCAGCTGAACTAGAAGCTGGCTCCAGAAGCATGTATTTCCATCAGACTGCTTTCAGGGATGTTAGAGGGGACCAGGCCAAAGGAAAGGCGTTTGTGAACATGTAAAATGAGAACAGAGCACCGCACACTGTACTCGGATTCAACGTGCAAAATGCAAGCGGGCACCTAAACCGTTAGTTCTTCACACTGGAGTAACAAAGTCCAGTCCCTTTTACATTTTTAGAGATTAGACTGCCCTCTTGTGGGAAAGAGGATGAAGTCCATGGTATTTCCCCTTCTCTTTTTCCATGAACGCTTTAGAAAGAACATGGCCCATCTCAAAGCAAGAGATGGCCACGAGCATTTAGGAACACTGTCACAAAACTGACACATCTTTTGATTTTCTCAAAAGATGATTTAAAAACAAGAAATTGCACATAATTAGCAACCAATTTTACTTTTTTAGAAAATACATATGTATTTGGCAGGCACCCAGTCTGAGAACTGGGCATGTTGGTCTATAATCCAGGTTGTTAGTGTGGTTAATATACAGGGTATCACTGAGTGTAGTTAGTAGACAGAGTGTCAGTGTGGCCAGCACAGTGTGGTGAGCCTGGGACACAGGATGCAGGTAGGAAATGGCTGGGAGGGTAAGGCAGGGTACGGGGTTGCCTAAGGTCAAGTTTGTCCTGTATTCAGTGAAGAACTGTCAAAGGCAAAGAGCTATTGAAACTGGCAAAGTCACATGATCTGGGTTTGAGAAACAGCACTGAACTAGTCCAGGCAGAGTAGGAACAGTGAATATAGAATCAAATAGTTCAAGAAAGATCCCAAGCATGTTTAAAAATCACAGGTTGCACCAGGCATGGGGACACACGCCCATAATCCCAATACTTGGGAAGCTGAGACAGGAGGATCACAGGTTCAAGGCCAGCACATGGTAACTTAGCAAACCCTGTTTCAAAATAAAAAATAGGACGGTGGCGGCGCCATCTTGGCCGGACTGCGCTGGCCGCTACCGGCATTGCGGCTTCCACTCTCCGCCAGCAGAGAAACCAGAGACTTTGTTGGAAATCCAGGAGCTGCAGATAAGCAGAGACAAAAGCAAGCAGCGGCTCGCTCCACACTCAAGAGACCAAACAGCGGCAGCTAGAGCGGCTGCAGTGGCGCCATCTCGGCAGGACTTTACTGGCGGCTACCAGCATTGTGGCTTCCACACAAGACCAACAGAGACACCAGCGACCTGTTGTGAACCCAGCAGCAGCAGAATAGCAGCAGTGAAGGCGAGCAGCGACTCGCTCCACATGCGACACAGACCCAAACTGCTGTGTTGGCAGAAGCGGTAGCGGTGCCATCTTGGTCAAACCGCGCTGACGGCTACTGGCGTTGCAGCTTCTGCAGGCCACCAACAAGGAAGCCAGGGAGCTCTTCTAAAACCAGCACTGCAGAGCATCAGCGACAAAAGTGAGCAGCAGTTTGACCTACACGTGGAAGAGTCCCCAGTGCCCAGAGGCCTGACCAGAACCTGCGGCAGCAGCTGAGCCCCCCCCCCCAGAGATTAAGAGCAGCACTCAATGAGACTGTAAGTCACCGAGCCGCCCCAGGGGGAGACCACCCAGCGTGGCCACAGGGACTCACAGGGTCTGAGACAGTGCAGATTGCCACGGAGGAGGCGGGAGTGGGGTCTGCTGTGGGACGCGGTAGACGCGTCGATAAGCAGACAATCCCTGGTGACATTTGGGTGGGACAGACTTGCAACCCGGGGGTCACAGCACCATTATAGAGTCCCCGGGGATAGCCACAGGACATACAGCTGTGGTACCTGGGGAAAATTAGACCAAACCAGTCCTCCCAGTGGAAAACGTGGAGTTCCGTGTTTACACAGAATCAGGGCAAAGCAACAACCACTGCTTCTGTAGGCAAAGAGAGACACAAGCCCGGGGCCCCCTGCTGGAGATTCCTGCCATAGGTGTAGACAGAGAGAGACATAGGGACAGCCCAAGTGGAGACTGCAGAGACCCACGTTTGCAGAGAGAGGGGCAATAGGGGCACTAGTCGCACGCACAGGTAGTGAGAGGTACCAGGCAAGGGTCCCAATCACTGAAGGAGACCAAGAACTGGGCCTGCAAATGGACATTATACCAAGCAAGTGAGAATAACCACTCAGTAAAGGCCACTCACCTTTAAGGCTCACCTACTAGCAACTATCTACCCCCAGGATAAGAAAATATAAAGGGAGAGGGATTAGACATAGGATACCTACAGAGTGAGAGAGGAAGAGCTACCAAAAGCAACAAAGGTATAAACATAAGAAACCTGAAACCATGAAAAGGAAGAATAGCAAAGAAACAATGAGCCCCCACAATCCCACAACAATAGAACCCGCCAACTCAGAAGTGCAAAGATTGCCAGAAGGACAATTCAGAACTTCAACAGAGGAAATGATACAGGATTTCCGAAAAGAATTCAGAGAGAGTTTGATAGAAATGAAGGAACAAATAAGCAGGAATCAAAAAGAAGCTCTGAAGGAAGTGAAGGATGCAATAATTGAAATGAAGGCATCAATACAGACCATCAACAATAGACTAGACCACATGGAAAGCAGAATCTTACTCTTAGAAGATGACCTCTCCAAAAATGAACACATAGTATGTAAATTAGAAAAAAATTCGACAGCATTAATTGGACATTGAAGAGATCTCAGCCAGTCTTAAAAGAGCAAACATAAGAATAATAGGCATAGAAGAGGGAGTAGAAGCTGAAACTAAAGGAATCAATAATCTATTCAGAGAAGTAATATTAGAAAATTTTCCAAACATAGAAAGAGAGGTCGATACACAGGTACAGGAAACATATAGAACCCCCAACAGACAGGATCA
>PVJS01062603.1:0-10693 GCA_004027185.1 Glis glis | reverse complement strand
CGCTACGCCCCCGGCCCTATTTTTTTATACTTTATTTTGAAACCGGGTCTCACGAAGTTGCAGAGGGCCTCACTAAGGAGACACAGAGAGAGAGAGAGAGAGAGAGAGACAGGGAGAGAGAGAGCGAGAGCTGAGGCTGGCCACGAACCCGGATCCTCCGGTCTCCGCCTCCCAAAGTACTGGGATTACAAGCGTGCGCCACCACGCCCGGCTTTTTTTATTCTTTATTTTGAGACAGGGTCTCACTAAGTTGCAGAAGGCCTCACTAAGTAGCTGAGGCTGGCCGCGAACCCGGATCCTCCAGTCTCAGCCTCCCAAGTACTGGGATTACAAGCATGTGCCACCACGCCCAGCTTAATGATGTTTTTAAAAATCAAATTAATCTCCAGTATTTGGGAGGTTGAGACAGGAGGATTGCAGGTTCGGGACCAGCCTCAGCAACTTGGAGAGACCCTGTTTCAAAATAAAAATAAAACTGGGCCAGGGGTTTAGCTCAGAGGTAGGATTCCCTTGGGTTCAATCCCCAATCCCACAATCAATCAATCAATCAATAATCAAATTAATCACTTTCAGAGTCTGATAGAAAACCAGGTCATTAGCTGAGCATGGTGGCACATGCCTGTAATCCTAGTACTTGGGAGGCTGAGACAAGAGGATCACAGGTTCAAGAACAGCCTCAAGAAGTAGTGAGACTCTCATCAACCTAGCGAGACCCTGTTTAAAAATAAAAATAAAAATAAAAATAAAAATACAGTTGGGGCTGTAGCTTAGAGGTAGAATGCCCCTGGACTCAATCCCCAGTACCAGAAAAAAAAAAAGAAAAGAAAGAAAGAAAACCAGGTCATTATTTTGGAAAACTGGTTAGTAAAGAAAATGGATCAAGTATTTATGTTTCCTCTTTGGTATGAAGTATATCCTATATGAACTATACCACTAGGGTAACCAAAATTATATTTATAAAAAGATTCCAGCCAACCAATGAAAGGGAAGTGCTAGGTTTTGAATAGCACCACTTTGCAACCCCCAGTGAATTAATGCATCCAGCTGTGAAGCAACAACAGCTGGTAACATCACAAGAAGAGACCATCAGACATCGCGCTCCTCTGGATGAGAACACACACCCCAGCATCGGCAGTCTCGCCAAATACATCAAACCCAGTCTGGTCCAGTCTCGGAGACAGCTGCCAGTGTGTAGAAATGAGGTGACATTTTCAACTGCACCATGAGTACACACTGGGCAAAGCCCCAATTGTGGAAAAATCTAAAGGTCAAATCGCCTGGTTCCTTCAATAGATAAATGGTTAGGAAAAGAAAGGGATGGGGTAGGGCTGCACTACAGAATAAAAGAGCCTTAAAAAGACATATTAATACAATAATACAAGAAGAGTTGGCAAGGAAATTGGAACTTTCTCTCTCTTGCGCGCGCACGTGCGTGCGTGTGTGCGTGTGTGTGTGTGTGTGTGTGTGTGTGTGTGGTGGGTGGTACTGAGGAATGGACCCAGGAGTGTTCTACCTCTGAGCTACACCCTCAGCCCTATTTTATTTTTTATTTTCAAACAGGGTCTTGCTAAGTTTCTGAGGCTGGCCTCGAACTTATGATCCTCCTGTCTCAGCCTCCCAAGTACTGGGATTACAGGAGTGTGTCTCCACATCTGGCAGGAAACTGGAACTCTTATACATTGCTGATGAGAGTGTAAAATGGGGCAGCTGCTTTAGAAAATAGTTTAGTGGTTCCTCAAAAAGTTAGCCATAGAGTTACTACTGTAAGTTCTCCTCCCAAGTATATACACAAAGGAACGGAAACATATATTCACACAAAAACTTGTATGAAAATGTTTGTAGCAGCATTATTCATACTAACCAAAATGTACAAACACAAAAGTCTAGCAATCAATGAGCAGATAAACTGTGGTATCTACATACAATGGAATATTATTTGACCATAGGTAGGATTGAAATACTAATATATGCTATATGACATGCATAAACTTTGAAAAAAGTATGCTAAGTGTAAGAAGCCAGACAAAAGCCGGGAGTGGTGGTGCACACCTGTAATCCCAGTACTTAAGAGGCTGAGACGGGAGGATCACACGTTCGAGGACAGCCTCAGCAAGTAGTGAGACTCTCATCAACCTAGGGAGACCCTGTTTCCAAATAAAAATAAAATAGGGTATAGCTTGGAGGTAGAATGTCCCTGGGTTCAATCCCCAATACCAAAAAAAGAAAAAGAAACCAGACAAAAAGATGCACATATTGTACAATTCCGCTCATTTGAAATGCCCAGAATAAGTGAATCCATGGGACAAAAAGTAGATAAGCCGTTTCCAGGGCTGGGGCAAGAGGGGGACAGGAAGTGACTGCTGATGGGTACAGGGTTTCTCTTGGGAACAATGAAAATGTTTTGGAGTTAAATAGTGATCCCTGTTGCACAACCGTGAGAATGTACTAAAACCCACTGAATTGTACACTTCGCAACAATGAATTGTGGCATGTGAGTCATCTTAGAATAATAAATAAAAGGTTTGTATTAATTTTAATGGGTGATACTAAGTTACAATATCTAGGGGTGTAGACTTGGATGATAAAACTATATTGATACGCAAGGAAGTTATTCTACAAAAGTCAGAATCCTGGGGGAAGGGAGGGAGATAGGGCTGGGCCTATGAAGGGGCTACTGAAGAGACTACAGTTCTGTCTCCACTGGGGAAGTCAATACAAGGATGTTTGCCCTAGATAATTTACTAAGCTCTACTTTTGTTTTATCTGGTTTTCTGTATATATGTTTTATTCTATAATCAAAATATTTTTTAAAATGTCAGAAGCAAGATTAAAAGGCATATGTACTGGGAAAAGTATATATATGACAGCAAAAGATTTTTTCTTTTTTTTCTTTTCTTTCTTTTTTTATTTTGGTACTGGGAATGGACCCCAGGAGCATTCTATCCCCAAGCTACACCCCCAGCCCTATTTTTATTTTTTATTTTGAAACAGGGTCTCACTAGGTTGATGAGAGTCTCACTACTTCCTGAGGCTGTCCTTGAACCTGCAATCTTCCTGTCTCAGTCTCTCAAGTACTGGGATTACAGATGTGTGCCACCATGCCTGGCTTATTTTTTATTTTGAAACAGGGTCTCACTAAGTTGCTGAGGCTGGCCTTGAACTTGTGACTGTCCTTTTTCAGCCTCCCAAGTACTTTAAAATTTCTTTTAATTTTTAAATTTTTTTGTGGTACTGGGTATTGAACCCAAGGGCTTTCTACCTCCAAGCTACACCCCCAGGTCTATTTTATTTTTATTTTGAAACAGGGTCTCGCTAGATTGCTGAGAGTCTCCCTAAATTGCTGAGGCTGGCTTCAAACCTGTGTTCCTCCTGTCTTAGCCTGTCAAGTACGAGGATTATAGGCATGCACCACCGCACCCGGCTCTGCAATTTTTTTTTAATGATCAAAGATACTTCATGGAAGACCCACACTGGCCAATAAACATATTTTCAGATGTTCAACCTTGCTAAGTGTCAGAGAAATGCAAATTCAAGCAAAAATAAAAATGTGATAGATCAAACTGGAAAAGATTACTCCAATGACAATATCTAATGTTTTGGATGCAGAATTGGCATTCTACAATGCTGATGGAAATCTGGTTTGTCATAACTTGTTTGGACAGTAATTTGACAATGTTTAATCTGAATAAGTAATAAGTAAATGAATAATGCTACTATAAACATTCTCCTACAGGTGTTTTATTGCACAGGAGCTTACAATTCTGTTGAATAAATATTTAGGAGTGGAATTACTAGGTGACATGATATGCAGATCTTCAGCTTTAGTAGATAATGTCACAGTTTTCAAATTGCCTGTCACCACTTGCCTCTCTCATCAGGATGTGAGTTTCCATTGCTCAACATCCTTAATAGTATTGGCTATTGCCCGGGGTTGGGGGGTACTGGGGACTGAACCCAGGGGCATTCTCCGAGCTACACCTCCAGCCCTATTTTATTCTTTATTTTGAAACAGGATCATTCTATCTTCAAGCTACAGCCCCAAATTTTTATTTGGAAACAGGCTCTCACTAAGTTGCAGAGGGCCTCACTAAGTTACTGAGGCTGACTGCAAACCTGTGATCCTCCTGTCTCAGCTCCCCCCCAGTACCTTTTTTAATTATAACAGTTGTATAGTTATGTAGACGTATCATGTAGAGATTTCAATTAACATTTTCCTTGTTTCTAATGGATTTGTTGGTTATTTAGAATTAGTCTTTTATGAAATACCTATTCAAATTTTTCAGCTGGATTGTCTTTTTTAATTTTTATATACTTTTATTGGTGCATTATAGTCTCACATCAGAATGTGAATCAGTGTGATAGTGACACGCATGCACACGGCACTTGGTGGGCCTTCCCCCGGCTCCCTCCCCATTCTCTCCTCCCCTTCCTCATACAGGGCGTTGAGATTGACATTGGTCTTCTCACAAATGTACACAATGTCCATGGAAATAATTCGTTCATTGATCCTCCCTCTCTCCCCTCCCCTTCCCCTAGACACCTCCCTGGATCCACTGAAGTTTCTCCTCCATTATTTCAAGTCACTCTGGTATCCCAATTACTCCCTAGCTTGCGCATATCAGATAAAACATATAATCCTTCATTCTCTGTGACTGGCTAATTTCACTTAACATAATGCTCTCCAGGTCCATCCATTTTCCTGCAAATGACATAATTTTGTTCTTTATTGCTGATTAGAATTCCATTGTGTGTATATCCCACAATTTTGTAATCCATTCATCTGTTGATGGACACCTAGGTTGGTTCCATAATTTGGCTATTGTGAATTGTACTGTTATGAACATGGATGTGCATATATTACTGTAATTCTCTGATTTCAGACCCTTTGGAAAGATACCAGGAGTAGTATAGCTGGATATCTTTCTCTTTAAAAGTACAGAATGGGCCAGGCATGAAACCATATAGGCGTGCACCACCACGACCTCCTTTTTCTTCATTTTTCTAACTTTTTTTTTTTTGGTGGTGGTGGTACTGGGGATTGAATCCAGGGGCATTCTACCTCTGAGCTACACCCCAAGCTCTATTTTATTTTTTGTTTGGAAACAGGGTTTCCCTAAGTTGCTGAGGGCCTAGCTAAGTTGCTGAGGCTGTCCTCGAACCTGCAATCCTCCTGTCTCAGTCTCCCCAAGTACTGGGATGATTACAGGTGTGTGCCACCAGGCCCGACTATGATTACATATTATTTTGAGAAACTTAAATGTTGCACAATTCTAATGAATAAAAGCAATGGGCTCTTGCAAAAGATACTGTCTGGGGAATAAATTTTAAATGCTGAACTGTTAAATTTATGCAATATTTGGATGATTTATAGTACTGATTCTCAAGCTGTTACACAGTGTTCTATAGTTAAAATTGAATAATAGTGCCCTTTTCCAATTTGAAATGGTTTCATTTATTTTGTTTAATGACTTAGAACCAAACTTAAAACATCAAACTCTCAACCTGTATACATGCCAATGAATTATTGATATACCAAATAGGATCCAGTAAAAATAAGAGTTATGGGAGAATTTTGAGCCAAAATTAGGGTAATATCACTCCTATATCAAGAAGAATTTCTGCTTTCACTCCCATCAGAACTCTTATTAATGTAGCATCTTCTAAAAATAAAAATGTTTCCATCCTGTTAAATCTTTCTCTTAGGTTTCTTTCTCTTACTCAGAATAACTCTCATATATTGAATTGAAGAACCACTGTACCCAATAGTGTATAGCACAACAAGGAATTAAAATATGATAGTTGACCTGAAAAAAAATTGTCATCTAATTGGAGAAATAAATTAAGCTGCTATGGTTTGTCCACCAAAGGATCAGGCACCGGAAGCTTGGACTCCAATGTAATGGTATTGAAAGGCGAGGATCCTTTAAGGGATAGGCCCAGTGGAAGGTAATTGAGTTATGGGGGCTCAACCGTCAGGAACTGACTAATGTAAGCTCCAAGGAATGGGTCTGGTATAGTGGTGCTGGATTAGTTCCCTCAATAATGGGTGGGGTTACAGTGAATTTGACTTTCTCAGCTTGCTGTCTTGCTTCCTCTCTCATCCTGGGACCTCTCCAGCATACTTCAGCACGTGCTTCTGCTGTGTGATGTCATCAGCCACATTGTGCCACAGGCAGAGTCCCCCCTCCCCACACCCCATCAGAGGCCAGCACCATGCTATTTGGATTTCTTGGCACCCAGAATGCTGAGCCTCATAGGCCTCTTTTCTTTATACATTACTCGGCATCGGGTACTTTATTACTGCAACACAAAATAGATGAAGACACAAGCCTTTATGAAAATAACAAAATGCATGCTAATATATAAATGATGCATATGAGAAACGGATTTTAGGGAAGCCACAAATAAAAATTCATGAAACCAAAAGTAACTGGGCAGCCAGGTGTGGTGGCGCATGCTTGTAATCCCAGTACTTGGGAGGCTGAGACAGGAGGATTGTAGGTTCAGGGCTAGCCTCAGCTACTTAGTGAGGCCCTCCACAACTTAGTGAGACCTTGTTTCAAAATAAAGAATAAAAAATAGGGCTGGGGGTGTAGCTAAGAGGTAGAATACCCTTTGGTCCAATCCCCAGTTCCGCAAAAAAAGAAAAAAAAAGTAAGTCATCATGCAATTTACTTCTGTGCAGAAGGGTACAAGCACACTGGGCGAGCACTCCGCTCAGCCTTTTATTCCCTAACATGGAGGCCACTACATTGCTCCCCATTGACTGGAGTATAACTTTTACAATCTAATCTGGTTGGCTAGTTTTCACTGGGCAGATTTTACAAAAGGAGAAACAGGAAACCAGTACATCCAGGAATGGAACATATAGACACATGTATAAAAGTTACAAAATGGATGCCTAAGCTACAGTAACAAAATGGAAGCCTGCCAGTTTCTATGTGACCTTGTAACTTTGATAGAAAAGATTGCTTAGCGGGGTGTGGTGGCACACACTTGTAATCCCAGTACTTGGGAGGCTGAGACAGGAGGATCCGGGTTTGCGGCCAGCCTCGGCTACTTAGTGAGGCCTCCGAAACTTAGTGAGACCCTATTTCAAAATAAAGAATAAAAAATAGGGCTGGGGGTATAGCTAAGAGGTAGAATGCCCCTGGTTTCAACCCCCAGTGCCATAAAAAAAAAAGATTGCTTCCCTTTCTTACATGCAGGGAGTCAAAGAAAACAGATTTAAAAATAGGATAAAACCACGAAGGAAGGCCTAACACAAGAGGAACATAAACTTGGGTAAGTATATTTTTTTCCTCCTTATTAGGACTTGACTTAAGCACTCTGTCCTGCACCATAAAGGTTGCAAGATTTTTTAAATATAACTGGGTGTGGTGGCACATGCCTGTAAACCCAGCTACTTGTGAGGCTGAGGCAAGAGGATCAAAAGCCCAAGGCCAGCCTGGGAAACTTACAGAAACCCTGTCTCAAAATAAAAAATTTTAAAAGGGCTGGGGTGCACCTCAGCAGCAAAGCACTTGCCTGGCATGCATGAGGCCCTGAGTGGATCCCCAGTACCACACACAAAAAAATTTTAATCTAAATTTGTAGAGCTGGGTGCGGTGGCATGCGCCTATAATCCCAGTACTTGGGAAGCTGAGACAGGAGGATCGCAGGTTCGAGGACAGCCTCAGCAAGTAGTGAGACTCTCATCAACCTAGAAAGACCCTGTTTCAAAATAAAAATAAAATAGGGCTGGGGGTGTAGCTCGGAGGTAGAATCATGCCTTCCTTTGTCTTTGCATAATCTGGAAAACAACCCAAGAAAAACCCTCAAAATGTTATTAAAAATTAATTTCCAGCTATGACTCTCAGTGATTCCAAATTATACACAGCAACTAGCAATCGATTGGTTTTCATAAATGTTACATTAGAATGTTGACACTGAGAATTTAAAATGAGCTATACCACAATATAAGACCAAATAAGCTTGGGTGTCAATGAAGGTGGCAGAGTAGGAAGGACCAGGAATCGGTTTCTTCACCAGGACAACTGTACTGGCAGAATCTGTCCCATGGGAGTATGTTGAAATTCTGTAGTCTGTTCCAAAACTTGCAGCTCCCAGGGGGAGTGACCATTAATAGTGGCTTCTTTTGATCAGTTTCAGACTTATACAGTGACAACTGTACATCCTCCCACTCCCAGCCAATGGCAAGCAGACATGATGTCCCCAGAGAGGCTTGCAGGAGCCAGAGCGGTCAAGAAAGACTTTCACCTCCAGATGTCAGGGATCTGTGTTCTGACCACTGGCGCTTCTGATCACAGAGAAGCAGGCACAGAGACAGGCAATGTCCCAACCCACCACCACACCACCATTGTTTAAAACTTCTGCATGAGCCAGGTGGGGTGGTGCATGTCTGTAATCCCAGTACTTGGGAGGCTGAGACAGGAGGATCACAGGTTTGAAGTCAACCTCAGCGACATAGCACAGCTCTCTAGCACAGCTAGACATACTCTCTAGCATAGCTGTGCTATGTCTCTAGCACAACATAGCACAGCTCTCTCACAGCAGTCTAGCGAGACCCTGTTTCAAAATAAACAAAATAATAAAATAAAATAGGGCTGGGGTGTAGCTCAAAGGTAGAATGCCCCTGAGTTCAATCCCCAGTACCACAAACAAACAACAACAACAAAACCAAACAAAAAAACCTCTTCAGCTAGAGCAGCTACCGGGGAACTTAAAGAGATGTTTAAAAGATTATAATGCAAGGCCGGGCGCACGTTTATAATCCCAGTACTTGGGAGGCGGAGACCAGAGGATCCGGGTTCATGGCCAGCCTCAGCTACTTAGTGAGGCCCTCCACAACTTCGTGAGACCCGGTTTCAAAATAAAGTATAAAAAATAGGGCCGGGGGTGTAGCTCGGAGGTAGAAGCCCCTGGGTTCAATCCCCGGTACTGCAAAAAAAAAAAAGATTACAATGCAGCAGGGCATGGTGGCACATGCTTATAATCTCAGTACCTGGGAGGTTGAGACAGGAGGATCACAGGTTCGCAGCCAGCCTCAGCAACTTAGAGACCCTGTTTCAAAAATAAAAAATAAAATAGGGCCGGGGGTGTAGCTCAGAGGTAGAATGCCCCTGGGTTCAACCACCAGTACCAGAAAAAAAAAAATAGAGAGAGAGAGAGAGAGGGAAGGAGGGAGGGAGGGAAAGAAAGAAAGAAATTGTCAAGGGAAGACATGATGATTTCTGTGGGTTCTTGGCTTCCGTGTCGAAAAGAATTTCAGCACGCGGCAGTCAGACATAAAAGCATAGGTTTAATTTAAGGAAGATGGGGATACATGTTCCGGGGAGGCGCGGGCCATCTCAAGGGTGTGAGAGTCACAGCAGAGAAGGGCTCAGAGGTGCACAGAGAGAGGCATCAGGGCGGCTGCTCAGAGACAAAAAAAGGGAGTCTCGGATCTTTTTCAATCTTTTCTTATAGGGCACACTCAAGAGGGCCTGGCCGGGGCGCCATGGAATGGCAGCCTCTTCTTTGAAGCTCCAAGCTAGACAAAGGTGTTGAGATAGGACTGTCAGGGACCCCGGAGGCTTGAGACATGAAGCCAGGTGCAGGGCAAAGTGTGATTTTCTCCGGGATTTTCTTCCCAAGGAGTCCAGGTTCTGACAAAAGGTGGAGCTCTCTCTCTCTCTGGATCAAATCACCTCAGGAATTACAGATGTGAAGCTAGCCCATTGTGGTTTTAAAGATATGGGTCTGGCTTTCTGGGCAAGTCCTAGGCAAGCCCTGCAGGGTGAAGCTAAGGGTTTTAGATTTTTAAAACGGTAATTTCCTTTCCTTCCCAATTTGTCTCCTTTCTGCCTAAAATTTTATCTCTTCTTTTCTACCTCATCAGAATCACAGTGTATTAAAGAGCTAATTGAGCCAGGTGTGGTGGTGCACACTTGTAATCCCAGTACTTGGGAGGCTGAGACCAGAGGATCCAGGTTCAAGGCCGGCCTCAGATACTTAGTGAGGTCCTCTGCAACTTAGCAAGACGTGGTTTCAAAATAAAGAATAAAAAATTGGGCTAGGGGTGGAGCTTGGAGGTAGAATGCCCCTGGGTTCAATCCCCAGTACCGCAAAAAAGAAAAAGAGCTAATTGGCATTTATCTGAGATTCTAGAATTGGGTTGCATTTTATTCTATGAAATAGGAGTGCTCTAATGATCTAAGAAAAGGGAGTTGGCTTTATAGGCATTAAGGAAATGAAGAAAGGAGAAATAGAACAAAAGTTGCGTTGGTCATTTCTTTTTTTCCTTTTTTTTTGTGGTACTGGGGATGGAACCCAGGTGCCCTTTACCTCTAGGCTACACCCCCAGACTTATTTTATTTTTTATCTGGAAACAGGGAGGGTCTCACTAAATTGCTGAGGCTGGCTTCAAACCTGTGATCCTCCTGTCTCAGCCTGCCAAGTACTGGGATTACAAGCCTGTGTCACCATGCCCGGCTTGGGTTGGTCATTTCAAAGTTATGACCTTTCTTATGCTAACTCAGGCAAACTGGGCCCCTTCTTATTTGTGCTGTGAATCTCCTAGTTTTTTTTAAATTTATTTTTTAAATGACACTTTTACTTTGAGATAAACCAAAGCACTTTAAAAATACCTTTATTGGTATATTATAGTCTCACATCATAATGTAGTTCATGGCTTTTTTTTTTTTTTTTTGCA
>PVJS01062602.1:0-10693 GCA_004027185.1 Glis glis | reverse complement strand
CCCCCAGCCCTATTTTTTTTTTTTTTTGCAGTACCAGGGATTGAACCTAGGGGTGTTCTACCTCCACGCTACACCCCCCGGCCCTATTTTTTTATACTTTATTTTGAAACCGGGTCTCACGTAGTTGCAGAGGGCCTCACTAGGTAGAGAGAGAGAGAAAGAAAGAGAGAGAGAGAGAGAGAGAGAGAGAGAGCAAGCGAGCTGAGGCTGGCCGCGAACCCGGATCCTCCAGTCTCCGCCTCCCAAAGTACTGGGATTACAAGCGTGCGCCACCACGCCCGGCCCAGCCCTATTTTTTAATTTTTATTTTGAAACAGGGCCTCACTAAGTTGCTGAGGCTGGCCGCGAACCCAGATCCTCTGGTCTCAGCCTCCCAAGTACTGGGATTACAAGCGTGCGCCACCACGCCTGGTTTAGCCAACTCTTTTAAGGCAGGTTGGGGGCATGGAAAAGAGTTTGCACACCATGGCGTGGCCAGGTTGGTCACTTGTTCAGGTGGCATCCATCAGGGTGTGGCTCACCTTCTCCTTGGTCATTAACCGGGAATCACGGGGAGGCATCTTTGAGGCTGTGTGAATATCTGGGTCCTCTATAACCACTCAGCGTGGGTATTTTCTCAGCCGCTGTTTTTTCTTTTCTTTTCTCCTTCGTTCCTTCCTTTTTTGGTACTGGGGATTGAACCCAGAGGCATTTTATGTCTGAGCAAAACTCCCAGTCCTTTTATTCTTTTATTTTGAAACAGGGTCTTGCTAAATTACTGACGCTGGCCTTGAACCTGCAATTCTCCTGTCTCAGCCTCCCATACTGGGATTATAGGCGTGCGCCACCATGCCCGGCCGCTGTTTTTTCTTAAAGGGCCAGATGTGTTGCCAGTTTGTGCACCTAGGGCAGAGTTGGTGGGAGCACAGGAAGTTGAGTTCAAATGGAAAGAAAGCACAAAAGGGGGTCTCAGGCTGCTGCGAAAGCCCAGACCCAGGAAGGCCTCGCTGTTCAGACTAGCGGGGCCGAACTGAAGACCTGGGCCGCGGCACAGCAAGGTGAGGAGCTTGATCAGGACGCAAGCGCACTTGTGTTCTCTTTGAGCCTCAGTTTCTCATCTGCAGAATGGGGAGCCTGGCCTCCATGGCCCCGATTTCTCTGGTGGATAAATGGTTGCATTAACTGGGGCAGCTGTGCCCCGGGTGTTGGAGCTGTGAGGGGTTCCCTCTCTGATTCCTTCGACCTCAGCGTTGACAGTGGGATAGGGGGCCTGTTGGAGCTGCCTGGAGCTACTTGCCCGAGATGGAAAGAATTCGGTGCACCCAGGGGAGAAGTCGATGAATGGACTGTAAGCCAGGAAACCGCAGGGAAGGTCAGGCCTGTGTCCATCAGCCAAGGACAGTGATACAGAATACTTTCTGGTTTGGCCTGGTTCAGGGGTAACCTGCTCTGGCTACCCAGACTTCCTGACTGGCTGAGCTGCGCTGGAGGAAGGTACAAGGTTGAGTCACCGACCCCAATCCGTCCCTGCTCCTGAGATCCATGTCCTTGGCTGTGTAACTTGGTTGTCTCCCTCAATGTGCACATGTGCACAAAAGCTCGCTTGTACAGTCGGTGGAGTACACTCCTGGCCCCGCCCTCTGTGCGGTCACATGACTTGCTTGGGCCAATTGAAGGAGAGCAGAGTGACAGCGCTGCAGCTCCAGCCTTGATCCTCTGCCTTCGTCATGGGACTCACCTGTGCACGCCACCCTGCCCCATGTGTGAGGGCCGTGCAGCCTGGCCTGGGCCGCCCCTGTGACGTGAAGCCAGCCCCCCCAGGAAGGGGTGGTGAACAGACACTCCCTGGGGCAGGATCACAGCCCAGCAGAAGTGAGCAGAGCTTCTTGTCACTGCCCCAGGGAGCCAGTCCTGCCAGGATGCAACCTGCAGGGTCATCCTGATCTCCACAGAATCAAAGGCGGGTGGGAGGCTGGGAACCTGCTCCAGGTCCCAGAGGCCACATGCCTGCCTCTTTGCAGTAGACTCTGGAGGATGAGAGGATGTGGGCTGGTCGGAATCCTCCCTTAGCAAGGTTTCTCCATGCACAGCCCATCCTCTGAGCACTGGCGAGGGCGTCTGTCTCTAAACCAACATCTTTTTTTTTTTTTTTTTGTGATACTGGGGATTGAACCCAGGGGTATTCTACCTTCAAGCTACACTCCCAGCCCTATTTTATTTTTTTTGTTTTTGAAATTGGGTCACACTAGGTTGCTGAGAGTCTCACTACTTGCTGAGGTTGGTCTTGAGCCTAAGATCCTCCTGTCTCAGCTTCCCAAGTACTGGGATTACAGGTGTGTACCACCACACCCGGCTTTAAACCAACATCTTGCCTGAGCCTAGCACACATGATCTGTCCTCTTCTAGAGTTGGTGATAAAGTTCTGTTCTCTTTGGGTGGCCCAGGAGGACCACTCCCAGTGCAGGGGAAGGAGGTGAGGCCCTCGGTGGGTCAGATCTGGGCTTTGGAGCTGGCCTGGGGCTTAAGCCCTAACTCTGCTGACTGTTGGTGTGTGGCAGTGGGCAAATCTCTCAGCATCCCCTGTTGAGTGTTGAGAGATTTCAGTGAGTGTCTTCATCTATGAAATGGGATGATGGGGGAGGGCCTGATGTGCTGATGGGTGGGGGTGTATGTACAGGGAGGGCATCAGGAGCTGGGACAAGGAGGCCCCAGGCCTGGGGATGCTTCTGGTAGAGGGGCTGACCACAGCTCCTTCCTGGACGGGTACAATGGCAGACGAGGCTGCTCTTACGCAGTGTGTCCCAGGCAGCGGTCTCCCCCCCTGGAAGATCTTTCTTTCATGTCCTCACACTCAGGACAGCATCTTCTGCTCACCTTGCTGCTCCCTCTTCCCGTCAGAGGGCTTCTGCTCCTCTCTGCTTTCCCAGAAAAAGGCTAATCTTTTGCAAACACAACCAGCCATGCTCAGGAATGGACACTGCTCGTGGTGTCCTGGGGGCACCTTTGGGTCTCAGGCTCTCTGTGGGGGCCGTGTCCAAATTCTGAATCATCCTGGAAGCTCAAAGGCGCTGCAAGGCCAAACCCCGAGCATTACCCTGGCCTGGGCTGCTCTAGCTCCAGGATAAATGGGGCCTTTTAGGACTGAGGCCTGCGGAGTGACGACTTTGTATGCATTATCTATTGCCACACGACAAGGACCCGTAGCTGACGAAGGACCAGCCCTAGGTGGCCAAGGGAGGGTGGGCACCAGGAAGCCATACTAGAGGCGGGCCACTTCAACACCAGTGATGAACTAGTCCCCACATTGACCCCATGTTTTGCCCCCATGTCCTCTGGGACCACTGGAGTGTCTGCCCCACCAGGACAGGGGACCTCATCTCTGTTCACCGACATGTATCCTGGAGCTCACAGCAGCCCCAGGTGCAAGGTAGTGCTCAGTGAACATGAACTGAAGGGACGAAGAAGAGGTTTATGTCTCCATGTTCCGGAGAGCCTCAGGACTCGGGGCTAGGACTCCAGCTCCCTCTTGCTGAGCTCGTGTCCCCAATGAACACGGTGCCTCTCAAATGCTGGGAATCCTCCCTACCGGCCCCTGAGGAAGCCCAGAGGAGCTATGGTGCTGACAGAGCGCTTTGTGGAGAGACAGGAAGAGGCGTAACCGCTCAAAACCACTTGCTGAGATGCGGAAGGGCGCCGGTGGGACCCGCCCTTCCTCTCTGCCCGGAAGACAGGGGCCCCAAGATAGGAGCCCACTCTTCTCCCGTGAGCTAGCATAAGCGCTCTTGCTTGGTGCTGGGTGCACTTGGGGTCAGTTCTGCCCCTGGGGAGTGAGCAGAAGGGCCCTGGTGATGTGGGAATGCCCCAGAGGCCTGGCAGGGTCTGGAGGCCAACACAGCCCAGTTTCCCACCAGCCCCATTCGGACCTTGCCCAGATGTATCCTGGGGGGCAGGGGGCCATGAACAGTATAAATGTAACCAGAGGCCAAGGTCACGGCCAGGCGCCTCTGCTTTTGTCACAGAGAAACCTGAAAACTCCTGAGGCCTGAGCCAGGGGGGACCGGGGGCGGCACAGGGACCCGCCAGTCTGACACTAAACGGCATGGATGTCACGTGGTTCAGGCAACAGCAGAAGCATCCGGATCCAACCACGGAGCCCAAGGTCAAGTCCACCAGATGGAGCATTTGATAACACATCTCATCAATGCCTCATTAAACTCCTTTAGAAAGATCACAGACTGAAAACATCCACCTAACCTTTTCAAAGCAACATTCAGAGGGCTGTTTCCCTGATAACAAGCCACACACCAAGCCCCCACAGGGCCCACGGTCTCGCTGTTACGAAGACAGTTTGTATTCTCATCGAATGCATGATCAAAAAAATAGACTACGGCCAAAAAGAAAAAAAAAAGACAGAAAAAGAAATCCCAACTTTTCTACCCCACTGTTTAATGCCTTTCCCTTATACAGCAAAAGCTTGCCCGGAACCAAACCTACGTCTCATGCACCTGCAGGCTGGTCGCCTCCCAACTTAAGTACAAGCCCTACAGCAGCCCAACCCCCAGGGGCTGTGCACGGAGTGGCTCTGGGCTTGCTGGGTCAGTGGAAAAGGCCCAGTCTTGGGAACCGCCACCTCCCTCCCTGAGAGGGAATGGAGGCTCAGACTGGGGGTGGGGAGGCTCGGCACTGCTATCCTGCAGAAAGCGATTACCTGTGGCCCCCCAGCTTCTGTGACTTGTGTCTGCGTTGAAAAGTCATCCCTGCACTGAGCCCGGGCTGCTTCCTGCTGCCCCCACCCTCCGCCGTCCCAGTCCTCCTCTCAGAACTCACAGCAAGTCCCAGGCCTCATCTGAGGGGCTGGTCTCTGCGGGCGGGTCAAGGTGCAGGGGCCGTGTGGGAGGAAGTCCTAGCCTCCTGGCCGTAGCTCCCCAGTCCCCTCCTGCCTCTCGGCCACCATAGGTGCAGGGCTCACCTGGCACCCGGTGGAGGGGACTCCAGCGCTGCATGGACGGCGTGAGCCGCAGTGACTCAGGACCAGCTGCAGAATTCTCACCCAGGCCCTGTCCGCCCCAGTCTGGGGTGTGGAGGCAGCAGAAGCCCTCACAGCCAGGTGCCCAGGCCACACGGCCTCCTCCCGCCTGTCATCACTCAGCGAACACTATGTGCTTTCCTGCCACGGGCCTCGGATGTGAGGCCTCCTCCCCTCCCCCACCACAACCACACCCTACACCCATATCCTGTGTGTGTGTGTGTGTGGGGGGGCGGAGTGAAGGAGAGAGCTGGAAAGGGGAAAAGGTGAGGGAGGAAGCTGTGGTCACTAGGGGATCCCTGGTGGAGTGACCGTGAGTGGGGCGGCCGTGCTGGGCGCTTGGGCTGCAGCCTGTCCTTCCAGGTAGAACTGCAGTGGGAAGGATCTCGAGGGGTCTCAAGGATACCTAGCCTCAAGGAGAGAGGAGACAGGAGGGGACGGGGACCCATCACATCCACTGTCATGGCAGGCTCCTTCCACTCAGAGGCGGGAGGTCCTGGCCAGGTGTTCCTGAGAGAGAACAGATGGGCAGGTCTCTTCCGGAGCCACCGGGGATGTTCCCCAGCTGTCTGCCAGCTGCTTGCTGTCTGCCCACGGAGGGAGACAGGCGGCCCTGCAGGGGTCTCCATCACCCAGCGTCTCCCCACCTTGCTCTCAGGATGAAAGCAGAGGCCCATGGAGAAGTGTCACGGGCAGACACCTGCACTGGGTGCAGGACCACTGTGCCTGGCCACCTGCTCTGTGTGCATACAGGAAGCCACATAGGGCCACAGGAGGCCGGGGGGTCAGTTGGGACGTTCGCGGGGGAAGTCTGTATCCAACCCTATAGGGGAGGGTATAGACGTTAACCACGGGCATTCAGGAGCACCCAAGCCCTGCTCCTGGAGCCAGACACAGGACCCGCCCTGGGAAACAGGATCCCTGAAGCACCCTGGGTACCTGCTCCTGAGTCAGAGCTGCAGCCAAGACCATGTTCTATGTGTCTTGGTGGAAGGCGAAGTCCTCTGTCTGCCGCACAGCTAACTGCCTGGGAGCACGGGTGCAACAGGAAGTTGGTGTGGCCCGTGCCAGGGCCCTACAACGCTGCCGGTGGAGGAGCCTGGCAAACTGGGGCCCCATGGGGTGCCGGGGCGTGGCCTCTGGTTCCAGCACCCTGACCAGGAGGGAGGGCACTGGCCACGACCAGCCTTCCTGGCAGTGTAGCAGCTGCTGGAGGAGGGAGGTGGAGGAGGCAGGGAGCACAGCAGGGTGGGAAAGGGGAAGCACCCTGTTATGTCCCCACCCTCTGGCTCACTGTGGGGCCCCTCCAGACGAGAGGCAGGCCTCCCTGTCAGTCTGAGAGCCCCTTGCTCAGGGCAGGGAGGGGCAGATGTGCAGCCACCAGCCGGTCCTAGAGAGGCTGCAGACACCACCCTGAGGGTCTCAGGAACTCAGGCCCATGACTGGGATTTGAACCCAGGGCTGGCTGACTCCAAAGCTGTGCTCTGAGCTGGGCACTGCTAGGATGCCCGGCAGGGCTCTGTCTCCCTGCCTCCCATCTCCTGTCCTTCGCAGCGTCAGGCTGTAGCAGGTGCTGGCTGTCTACATGGAGGGCAGGGGTGTGCTAGGGAGGACAGGTCAGAGGGGACACCTGTGGGAGCACAGCTCAGCAGGCTCCCTGCAATCCCCAGGTGCAAGGTGAAGAGAAGACTCACCATCTCCCGCAGTGCTAGTCCCAGGCACAGCCCACCCCCGTACAGGTGATCCCCCACACCCCCATCCCCAGGACGGAGATGGTGCCTCCTTCCCCAGGGTGGGCCTTGACGTGCAGCCTCCTGAGCAGTCAGCCAGCTCAGCTCTCTTGCATCAGATCAGGGACGCCACTGGGGGTCCCCTGGCAGGATAAAGATATGGATAGGTGACCGGGGCGGGGGGTAGAGAAAAAGAAGGGAAAATAAAACAGTTTGGGTGTTCATTAAGAAACCAGAGGTGAGCCGGGCGTGGTGGCACACTCTTGTAATCCCAGTACTTTGGGAGGCGGAGACCGGAGGATCCAGGTTCGCGGCCAGCCTCAGCTCTCTCTCTCTCTCTCTCTCTCCCTGTCTCTCTCTCTCTCTCTCTCTCTCTCTCTCTCTAGTGAAGCCCTCCGCAACTTCGTGAGACCCGGTTTCAAAATAAAGTATAAAAAATAGGGCCGGGGGTGTAGCGCGGAGGCGTTCAATCCCCGGGACCGCAAAAAAAAAAAAAAAAAAAAAGAAACCAGAGGTGTCAGAGATGAACTAGAGGCAGACGAGAGAAGGAGGAAGGAGAAAACATGAGAGAGATGGAGATACCATGAGGGAGAGTGGAGAGTGGAGAGTGGGGAGGAGGCCCCCCCCCCATGTCGAGCCCAGTCTGGGCCACGCTCCCCAGCCCTGGCTGCAAAATGCACTTTGCAGAAAATGAAGGCCCACGAGTATTAAATAGCATCCAAGGCCACTCAGCGAATAAGTGGCAAAGCTGGGACCGAAGCCCAGGTTTGTCTGGCTCCAAACTGGGGCGCTATCCTCTGCAAACATCACGGCACCCTGCCCTGGAGTCCCCTGGAGCCTCTGACTCCAGACAGGAGACCCTGAGCTCGGCGGGGGTGGGGGGTGGGGGGAAGTCCCCCAGTTGTCACCGACACAGATCATAGATCATGTGGCTGCTACCGAGTCTCGGGAGCAGCCGGTGAAAGTTGAACATTGCAAAACGGACATCTTTAGCTCAGCAGCTACACTGCAGTGTCAGACGCGCGGCACCAGCCCGCACACCTCTGCTTCATTCCTTCAAAGTAAATCGGTCTTCAGTTATCTGCCATCTAGCTATCATTCATCTATCTATCCATCCATCTTCTATTTATTGGACCTGGGGATTGAACCAAGTGGCATTCTACCTCTGAGCTACACCCCCAGACCATTTTATTTTTTGTTTTGAATCACATTCTTGCTAGGTCTCTAAAAGTCTTGCTAAGTTGCTGAGGCTGGTCTCGAATCTGCGATCCTCCTGCCTCAGCCTCCCAAGTACTGGGATTATAGGTGTGTGCCTCCATACCCAGCTTGCTTGCTTATTTATTTATTTATATACTGGGGATTGAACCCAGGGGCATTTTACCTCTGAACTACACCCTTTTAATTTTGAAACAGAGTCTTGCCAAGTTACTTGAACCTGTGATCCTCCTGTCTGTCTCCTAAGTACTGGGATTACAGGCTGAGATTATAGGCATCACTGTGCCCGGCTTCTGTCAACTTTTTTTTTTTGGTACTGGGGATTGTACCCAGGGGCATTCTACCTCCGAGCTACGCCCCCAGCCCTATTTTTATTGTTTATTTGGAAACAGGGTCTCACTGAGTTGCGGAGGCCTCACTAAGTAGCTGAGTCTGGCTGCGAACCCGGATCCTCTGGTCTCAGCCTCCCAAGTACTGGGATTACAAGCGTGTGTCACCACGCCCGGCTCTGTCAACTCTTTTTAATAAAAGATACTTTGAAGCTTGGTGTGGTGTCGCACGCCTACAATCCCAATACTTGGGAGGCTGAGACAGGAAGATTACAGGTTTGAGACCAGCTTCAGCAATTTAGCAAGACTCTCAGCAACCTAGCAAGATCCTATTTCAAAATAAAATAGAGCTGGGAGTGTAGCTGGGAGGTAGAATGCCCCTGGGATCAATCTCTGTACCAAAAAAAAAAAAAAAAGTTACTGTGAGCCAGGAGAGCAGGTGACTGTCCAGTGCGGGGTGGCAAAGTCAGAAATATCTCATTTAAAAGATACTACTGAGCCGGGTGTGGTGGCGCACGCTTGTAATCCCAGTACTAGGAGGCTGAGACCGGAGGATCCAGGTTCGCAGCCAGCCTCAGCTACTTAGTGAGGCCTCCACAACTTAGTGAGACGCTGTTTCCAAAATAAAGAATAAAAAATAGGGCTGGGGGTGTAGCTCGGAGGTAGAATGCCCCTGGGTTCAATCCCCAGTTCTGCAAAAAGAAAAAAAAAAAGACACTATCAACAGTAGAAAGGTAACCCTCCCAATGGGAGTAAATAATTACAAATTATGTATCTGATAAGGAATTAATATCCAGAATATACAGAGAAGCCCTAAAATTCAACAACAGAAAACTAAACAGGAGAAGTGAACAACGGAAAACTAAACTTGATTAGAAAATGGGTAAAGGACTTGAAGAGACATTTCTCCAAAGATGATATACAAATCAATAAGCAGACGAAAAGATGCTCACCATCACTAATCACTAGGGAGCTGCAAACCAAACCCCAGCGAGGTACTACCTCATGCCATTAGGATGGCTGCTATCCAAAATCCCAGAAAATAATAAGTGCTGGAGAGACGTGGCGCGATTGGGACCCTGGTGCACTGTTGGTGGAAACGAGAAATAGCGCAGTCGCTGTGGAAGACAGTATGGCGGCCCCTCAAAAATGCAAAATACCATATGATGCAGCAATTCCAGTTCTGAGTATAAACCCCAAAGAATCAAAAGCAACTTCTGAAAAGAGACTTGTACACCCACATTCACGGCGGCGTTATTCACAAGAGCTAAAGAGAAACAAACCGAGTGTCCGTTGATGGATGAATGATCAACGGATAAACCAACTGTGGTATATCCATACAATGGACTATTATTCACCCTTAAAAGAGGAAGGAAATTGGGACACATGCTACCACATGGATGAACCTTGAGGACGTTGGGCTAAGGGAAGTGAACTGGTCACAAAAGGACAAACATGGTATGATTCCACTGTGAGAGATGCTTAGAGATACCAGTAGTAGGGGTTGCCAGGGGCTGAGGGAGGGAAAGGGGGGGTGCTGTTTAATGGGGACAGACTTTCAGTTTTATAAAGTGAAAAGAGGTATGGAGATGGATGGTGATGATGGTTACACAGTATGAATGTATTTAATACCACTGAACTGAGCTGGGCATGGTGGCGCACGCCTGTAATCCCAGTACTTGGGAGGCTGAGACAGGAGGATGGCAGGTTCAAGGCCAGCCTCAGCAACTCTAGCAAGACTCTGTTTCAAAATAGGGCTGGGGGTGTGTCTTGGAAGTAGAACACCCCTGGGCTCAATCCCCAGTGCCACAAAAAATATAAATAAAATAGAATAAAATACAAAGGGCTGAGGATAGAGCTTAGAGGTAGAATGCCCTGGGTTTAGTTCCCAGTACCCAAACAAAAACACAAACAAACAAAACCCCAACCAACCAAACAAAACCCCACTGAACTATACTCTTAAAATGCTTAAAACGGTACATTTTATGGTATATCTTTTACGACAATGAAAAAAATTGGAAAATAAGAGGAGATCCTTCATTTGGTCAACAAGCAGTCTCACCTCTGTATTTATGTAGCTGTATATATAAGCCAGATCAATAAACCTGGCAGACATGTTTGCTGACAGGCCCAGCTGTCACCTACGACCCCATCCCACATTACGTCCCAGCTAGGACAGTCTGCAGCTGAGTCTTGGTGGCAGTGATGGGGTCTTCCCGGAAGTTCTGAGCTCCCGGTGGCAGGCCACAGTCTCTCCAGGCACGGTCTTGCCATGGAGGAGATTGCGAACCAGGTCCTGCTTCCATTTTTTTTTTTTTTTTTGCGGTACCGGGGATTGAACCCAGGGGGGTTCTACCTCCGCGCTACACCCTCGGCCCTATTTTTTTTTTTTTTGCGGTACCGGGGATTAAATG
>PVJS01062601.1:0-10693 GCA_004027185.1 Glis glis | reverse complement strand
CCCCCCAACTAGCTGAGGACACCGGTCCCTAGGGCTGTCGCCTTTCCCGGGTCCTCCTCCGCTATGCCCTCGCAGGATTGTGAAGGAAGCCTAGACATCGGAACCGACCACAGGTCCTGGTCCCTTGTCATGGGCCCATCAGCTGCGTGATCTCGGATGGATTATTAAACCTCTTTGAACATAAGTTTCTTCATTCCTAAAACATATTAAGTCTCTTGTAAAGAAGAAATGCGATGTTCTATTAAATAAGTGTGGAAACTATGCAAGGTATGTGCCACACTGTAGGTATTTACACAGTATTAGTGCACACCCTCCACCCAAACCTGCTCTGGGAAATTGGCTCTTTAGAGAGTTTCTGTGCAGAGGATGTTGAGTCTCAGCCGGCCTCATGACACCGAATTTCTGGGATTTCCCTTTTTCCCCTGGGTTCAAGTACCCATAGAAAACTCACATTCTGGCTTTTACAGGGTGTGTGTGTGTGTGTGTTTTACTGGGGATTAAACCCAAGGGCATTCTACCTCTGAGCTACACCCCCAGCTCTTTGTGTGTGTGTGTGTGGGGGGGGGTAATGGGGATTAAACCCAGGGCATTCTACCTCCAAGCTACACCACCAGCCCTATTTTTTAAAATTATTTTACTTTATTTATTTGGTACTGGGGATTGAACTCAGGGACATTCTACCTCCGAGCTACACCCCCAGCCCTATTTTATTTTATTTGGAAACAAGGTCTCACTAAGTTGCTGAGAGCCTTGCTAAATTGCTGAGGCTGGCTTTAAATCTGCTATCCTCCTGTCTTAGCCTCCCAAGTACTGGGATTACAAGTGTGCGCCACCACGCCCGTCTTATTTTTGTTTTTTATTTTTTGAAACAGGGTCCCACTAGGTTGATGAGAGTTTCACTACTTGCTGAGGCTGTCCTTGAATCTGTGGTCTTCCTGTCTCAGCCTCCCAAGTACTGGGATTATAAGCATGGACCACCATGCCCAGCTCCTTAAAAAAAAAAAAAAACAGGGTCTTGCTTGGTTGCTGAGAGTCTCCTGTCTTAGCCTCCTAAGTACTGGGATTACAGGCATGTGCCACCACTCCTGGCTACAGGCCAGCAACTTTTGATTCAAAATAATCTACCCTAAACCGGGCGTGGTGGCGCACGCTTGTAATCCCAGTACTTTGGGAGGCGGAGACCAGAGGATCCGGGTTCGCGGCCAACCTCAGCACGCATGCGCGCGCAATCTCTCCCCCTCTCTCTCTCTCTCTCTCTCTCTCTCTACCTAGTGAGGCCCTCCGCAACTTCGTGAGACCCGGTTTCAAAAATAAAGCATAAAAAAATAGGGCCAGGGGTGTAGTGCGGAGGTAGAACGCCCCTGCGTTCAATCCCTGGTACCGCAAAAAAAAAAATAATAATAATAATCTACCCTAAAGCTGGGCTCTGTGGAGCATACCTGTAATTCCAGTACTTGGGAGCTGAGATAGGAGGATGGAAGATTTGAGGCCAGCCTTAGCAATTTAGTAAGACTCTCAACAACTTAGCAAGAGCCTGTTTCAAAATTAAAAAAAAAAAAAAGGATAGGGGTGTGGTGGCATATGCCTGTAATCCCAGTACTTGGGAGGTTGAAACAGGAGGATTGCAGGTTTGAGGACAACCTCAGCAATTTAACAAGATTCTCAGGAACCTAGTGAGACCCTGCCAGGCATTGTACAAGATGCTGGGAGTACAATGTTTTATCAGACGCTTTCCCCACCCTCATGTGGCTCATATAATAATGATGGAGACAGGCATGTAGGTAGCCCACCAGTGCTAACACAGGAGTGCTGGTGGCTGGGGTAACACATTAGAGGAGCTCTTTCTCCTCAACATCTTTCTGGGGGAAGTATACCTTGTATAGCCTCTTGATGTCACTCCTAATTAAGCATCCAAAAGAGATGTTATGTTGCTTTTAGAGTTGCAAAACAGCAGAGCTAGGTTTTCTGTTCACCTACTACATTTTGCAGATGAAGTACAGAGAAGGTGCAGTACACCCTTAAGGTCACACAGACAGAAAACCACATCCCTCGGGTGCTTGGGAAGTCCCAAGTGTAGTTTGCACTTGGTTCTTTGGAAGAGAAACAGGAATGATGACTGGGTTGGTACCAGGGCAGAGTTATGTAGTGAGTCGAATGGCAGGCAACTTTATGCTGGGAAGAGATCCTGCGTGGCCAGGGAAATGAAGTGTGTGCAAAAAGGATGACATGTGTCAGTGGTACTCAGAAGATAGCTGGATTTAGCCCCAGCATATTTATTGGCTGGGACCAAGGTCCCCACACACGTGGGTTTTAGGGAGGGCGTGTGTTTGTTGGGGGTGGGAGTTAGCAGAACTGTAGACAGCTTTGGCAATGAGAATGTAGAGGACCTGGAACATTGAAGGGCGCTCCCTGGCTCCAGGAGCCCAAGGGCAGATGGTCAGGGGACAGGGTATGAGAAAACCATGAGAGCCATGTGGGCTTTAGTGTGTCTCTTGCATGGGGATGGAGGGGTGAGGGTATAACTGATTTCACCCTCTTCTTCCTCTGTATCAAGGCCGTGGGGCAGCATTTAGCAAACCCTTTCAGTCTGGCAGGGAGGGTTTTGTGTGAGTATGTGTGTGCACGTGCGCGCGGGCGCCCGCGTGCACAGGCGCATTGGTGGTTGAACCCAGTGGCATTGTACCTTTGAGCTACATCCCCAGCCCTTTTTTATTTTTTTTTCGGTACTGGGGATTGAACCCAGGGGCATTCTGCCTCTGAACTACACCCCCAGCCCTATTTTTATTCTTTATTTTGAAACAGGGTCTCACTAAGTTCGGGGGGCTTTACTAAGTAGCTGAGGCTGGCTGTAAACCTGCGACCCTCCTTTGTCAGCCTCCCAAGTACTGGGATTACAAGCTTGCGCCACCACGCTCGGCTACCCCGAGCCCTTTTTATTTTTTATTTTGAAACAGGGTCTCGATAAGTTGCTGAGGCTGGCCTAGAACCTGTGATCTTCCTGTCTCAGCCTCCCAGCTACTGGAATCTCAGGCCTGCACCACCATGCCCGTAGGGTCTTTTAGGAGAGGCCAGTCACAAGAAGATAGGAATGGAGACATTGTTCAAAGGATCATTTCCAGGGACCCTCTGATGAAGCTTTTAGGGGGAATTGGAAATAGGAGCTGGGAATCCATCTCAGCCTTTGAGACCCGGCCTGAGCGCCAGAGGGAGAACCCCGGCGGCAGGGTGGTCTTCAGGGCTGAACTCAGGGCTTGGGGACAAGGGGGAGCCTGTGCCGCACTGAAGACAGACGCGACGCCGCCGTGAGCAAGACGCAGTAGGGCCTGGGCGTGCTTCTCTGCCAATTAGCCGCGTTTATCAGCACCCTCAGGCGCCGGGCACCGTTCGGCCATTGCCCAGCGATCCGACGCCCTCCCAAACCAGTGCAGGGAGGGTCGGCCCGTTAGGGAGCCAGGGCGGCTGGGCCCCCGGACGCGCGGCCCTCGAGGCGGCATGCAGGGGGCTGGCGAGCGGCCCCGGGCCTCGGCCGGGTGGGAGGGGCCGGCCGGGCCGGAGCGCGCGGCTCGGGGGCGGAGGCTGCGGCGCCCGCGAGCGAGCGAGGGGCGGGGGCGCGGGCCGGCGCGCAGGAGGGGCGGGGGCGGCGGGGAGGGGGGCTAGGCTGCGTGTGCCGGAGCCGGCGGGGGCGGCGGTGCGTGCGCATGACGCGGGGGGAGGGCCCGGGCCGCGCGCTCCCGGTCCCGTTGTTGTTGCTGCTGGAGGCTGCTCTGAGGCTGCGGGCTCGCGGCGCCGGGAAGCGCCGGGCGGCGGTGGCGGCCACAGCGTGCGCAGCGGCTCCTCCTGGCCTCGGCCCCCGGCCCCCGGCCCCATGCACTAGCCCCGCGCCGCCCGCTCGGTAGTCCCGGCCCCGCCAGCGCCGCGCGCCCGCTCGCCGCAGCCGCCGCCGCGCCGCCCCGGGCCCCGGTCGGGCCCGCCTTGGGCCCCGCGGCTCCGGAGCCATGAACTTCCAGGCGGGCGGGGGGCAGAGCCCGCAGCAGCAGCAGAGCTTGGCGGCTCCGGGGGGCGGCGGCGGCGGCGGCGGCGCGGGGGGCGGCGGGCAGTTCGGCGGCGCGGGGCCGGGGGCCGGGGGCGGCGGCCCCTCGCAGCAGCTGGCCGGCGGGCCCCCCCAGCAGTTCGCGCTCTCCAACTCGGCGGCCATCCGGGCCGAGATCCAGCGCTTCGAGTCTGTGCATCCCAACATCTACGCCATCTACGACCTGATCGAGCGCATCGAGGATTTGGCGCTGCAGAACCAGATCCGGGAGCACGTCATCTCCATCGAGGGTGAGCGGAGCCGGGGGCTGGGGAGCCGGGGCGCGCTGGCCCCTCCGGCGTCGGCCGGGTCTCCACGGGCCCAGTCGGGCCCGACTCTAGCGGTCAGGGGTTTTCGCACGCCCGAGGTCCGGGCCACGCGGTTTGCCGATGGGCGCTGCAGAGCCGGGGGTCCAGGCTTCGCCATATCGTCCAGGGACACTTTGGGGTTGGGGGTCGGTCCCTGCGCTAGGAGACGCGTTTTCTGCTCATCTTGCACCAGTGTGCGAGGGTAGTGTCGCTCTGGGGACGAGTGCGCTTGGAGTCGCAAAGATTCACGGGGCCTGGGGACAGATCTGGTCAGGCGTGGCCGGGGAGGGTGGGCGCGACGGAGGGCCTCGACGGGCTGGGAGGTGGGGCCGAACTCGGAAGGCTTCTTAGCTGCCGCCCGGGCCCTGCCCGGCGGTGGGGCGGGGGATCGGAGCCTTCCGTTACTGGATGGCTGCCTTCCCGGGCCCTGCGCCCGCGGGCCTTGGAGGGTGGCGTTCGCCGCGGCTCCTCGCGACGCACACCCCCCACACCACCACGGCCGGGCCTGGCGCGGGGTTGGGGTGTCGCGACCGCGTGGGAGGCGGTGGCTGGTCCCTCGGCTCCTTGGTGGGGTCCGGGCGTTCCGGGCTTCCGCGCCTGCTCACTCCCGAGGCATGCGCGAGGCTGCCGGCCGCTGACTGACCTCCGGGGACGCTGCTCCTGGCGTCAAGGACCGGAAACCCCCAGGCCACTGCGCTGTGCCCAGCACGCCTTTCTGTGAGCCCTTAGGCCCTGGACTTGTGGCTGCTGAGGGGCACAGGAAGTGGGGTCACGCTGCTAGCAGATGCCCCGTGGCCTCTGGTGTGGTGGGGGCCGGCTGTACCTTCAGGCACCCCAGTGGCGTGGTGACCTTCCAGCGTGCTTGGGCAGATGGGCCTCACTCTGGGCCATCTGCTTCCTCCTCCGACTCTGTTTGAAGGGGGGACGCCCACCAGCAGGTGGTGGGTTCGGCCTTAGTGATAATGCAGGGAGCGCCAAGGCCGGCTGCGGATGACATGGAGTTGTGGGCAGGGGCCTGGCCACCACTTGGGCCTTACAATTAGGGCCGCATGCCCATCTTCCATCTCCTTGTGTGAGTGAGGCTCTGGGGGCTCCTGCACCTGCACACCCCCTTTCTGCTTTTAGAGGCGTCCATAGCTGGAAAGGAGTATTGGGGCCCTTGGGAGTATAGGGCCCCATTTGAGCAGGGATCCTTTGCTTTTGTTGTAACATTCCCTTCCGACTTCCTTCTGTCCTTTTCCCAGCCCGCTCTCTCCTTCCTTTCCAGGTTGAGTTCACTGTGAACTAATTAGGTGACAGAAAAAAACTCATTAACATGGATCTGAGTAAATGGCCTGAATCACTGCTGTGGCTGGGGACTGGGAGGTAGCATTTGTGTAAGCCCAGGGCCCCAAAGACAAGAGATGACCAATTTTCCTCCTAGATCTGAAGGGGGCGGAGACATGTTAAATGAACCTCACTGTCCCCTGGAAGAAGTATGAAGTCCTCTTTTTTTTTTGCAGTACTGGGGATTGAACTTAAGAGCATTCTACCTCCAAGCTACGTCCCCAGCCCTATTTTATTTTTCTTTTGAAACAGGGTGTCACTAGGTTGCTGAGAGCCTCACTACTTGCTGAGGTTGTCCTTGAACCTACAATTCTCCTATCTCAGCCTCCCAAGTACTGGGATTACAGGTGTGCACCACCATGCCTGGCTAGTATGAAGTTCTTGATCAACTCTAAAATGGCCTCCCCAACCCCTTTGGGAGGTTGAAGAGACTTGGTGGACAGCCAATGAGACCATGCTCAGTGGCCCTAACACCCCACTCTAGCTTGGTCCGCCGGGCCCCTCCCCGGCCCAGTAGGTATCCGATTGGGCATCTTCTGGCGGTGAAGGTCATGATCCTGGGATGGTGCACTTGGATTTTGTTTTTTCCCCTTTTGTCTTAAGTTAGTTGTGACAGGCAGAATTTCCATTCCTTAAGCCCTCCCCCTTGACCAACTTCCCCATTGTGGTTTGGAAATACCCCACCATTCCATCTGCTTAGCCTGGGAGCTTGGTGGCACCATCACAGAATCCTGGGACCCAATGTCTCATTGTCACCAGACCGACCCAGCTGCTCCCCACCCATCCGTCCTCTGCTCTCCAGCCCCTTCCCAGCTCCTTCCTCCTTCTCCCCTTCTTCCCAGCTTCTCTCCCGAACCATCTTTGTTGCCCCCACCCCCTGCTGGCTTTCTCACTTCTGTCGCCCCAGCTTTTCTGCTGTAGGCAGGCTTCAGAAAAACCCAGACTCCTTCTTCCATTTCGGCCGTGCATGCTTCCTGCGGTAGGACTCTCTCCATCTGCCGAACCATATTGCTTCTGTCCTGCAGAAGCATCCCCACCTGCCTTGGAGGAGGGAGGCAAGGCTTCCAGGGTGTGTCTGTGCTGCCTCTGCCTGAACTGAGCCCCCCAGGCCGCCCTCCTTCCCTAGAGCAGTCCTGGGCTGTTACATAAACACCGAGCCACAGGAGCCTGTGCTTCCTAGGGGTGAGCCTCCCCTAGGAAAGGGTTCAGAAAGGGCCAGCCAGGTGTGGTGGCACAGACCTGTAATCCCAGTACTTAGGAAGCTGAAACTGGAGGATTGCAGGTTTGAGGACAGCCTCAGCAATGGAGAGAGACTCTCAGCAACCTAGTGAGACCCCGTCTCAAAACAAAAAATTTTAAAAAAGGTTAAAAAAAAAGAGTTGGGAGTGTAGCTCGGAGGTAGAATGCCCCTGGACTCAATCCCTAGTACCAAAAAAGTGGGGGGCAACATTTCAGAGTCCTAGATAGCTTCTTCTTGCTCTAGCTAATGCTTTGAGGGAGAGTTTGTCTCATCTCTGAAGGCGGCAGTCAAAAGTCAAAAATCATTTGGCACAGAGGAAGCTTTGTGGGCACTCCTCTCCTGTCCTTTCTCTGCTTCTCTTAGTCACCCCCGATCCTTTGTCCAGGGCAGGAGGAAACAGGAGACCGGTTGGCTTTCCTCTGTTTCAGGACAGGATTTGAGAGGGGTTAGACTGTTTTGCAAAGTTCCTTTCCCACCAAAGTCCAAGGCAAGAGAAAACCTGCCCATCCTTTGGTCTAGGAAATGAGAGCAGCGCCTCCAGGAGCCAGCATGGGGGCTGGAAGGCACGCCACGTGCAGGAGTGAGGCCGAATGGCTCACCGGTAGGAAACAGGCTCAGAGGAGGAAGGTACCACGCTGAAATAGCCAGGGAGAGCCTGGTGCCTGGCTCTGCACTCATCCCAGGGAAAGGACGTCCCCTGACTTGCATGAGTCTCCTGGCTGTGTCCTAGAAAGAGAGATGTAGGGAACCAGGCCTGCTGTCAAGATGAGGGACTCTGGGCCAAGGCAGTCAGGAGCCAGACGCTGTTGGAAAATGTCCCCCGCCTCCAGGCTCTGGGCAGATAGCCTGGAAAGGCCTGCTGGCCCTTGAGCAGGTGTGTGCCTGGGGAGCTGCTCCCCAGGGCAGGGCAGGCAGGGTGGGCTTTGGCCCAGCTCGAGTTTCCGCCTTGGGCTCAGGGTCTGGACGCGGACCATGACTCCGTGTGCGAGCCATATGGCTACTATTGTGTGTGCGGGACCAGGCTCGTCAGCCGGATGACTTGTGCAGCTTCCCCTTTGTTTTCTCTGGAGTTTGTGTTTTTTTCAAGAGCGAAGTTCCTTTGAGCCTTCCAGCTGGCCTCCCCTGGTCACCCTCCCTGGTTCACTGAGGCAGTTCCCGCCAGCCTGCCCTGGCTGTGGGCGTGGCCATATCCCAAAGGGACTGAGGTGAAGCAAGAGGCTTCTTCCTGTTTCCTTCAAGCCTAGGCTAGACCAGAAAGGACCTCAGCTGGGGCGGGGCACGTGCGGGAGCCCAGAGGGAGCTTGCTAGAGCGCTCCCACCTCAGCACCCACGCTCTTCCCAGCCCCTCTCTGTCCCACCTGGGGCCTCACAGTCTGCCCTGTACCTCCTGTTTGTCCTGCGATTTGTCTCGAGATAGCCCTGTGAGGGGACAAGGGACAGGGACGAGGGTTCCATTTAAAGACTGGGCAGCTCTCTCCTGAGCCAGCTTGCCTTGTTAACTGTTCCCGGGGGTGTTCCCCACCTGACCTTGACTTTGTCCTGTGGGACCTGCTTCCCTGTGCACCGCCCAGGCCAGGCTCCCCCAAGACAGAGAGTTCTGGGATGGGCTGGGACCTGCGCCTGGCACTCTCTCCAACCCATGAGGGCAGTGGGTTGCTTTAGGGCTGGGTGCCTGGTGGGGGCATGGCTGCTTATGTAGGACTTTGCACACGAGGGTTCTAGGAATTCTGAAAAAGAGGATACCCGTGTGGGTGCGGGTAGGCTGGACAAGCTGCATTTGTTCCAGATCCATTTTTGTAGCTCCTACTGTGTGGCCCAGTTGCATCTGACACTGCAGAAAGCAGGAGAACAAAGGGGAGGAGGGGAGAGGAGATCCAGGAAGAGCTGGGCTGGGCTACCCTGGGAGAGTGGCTCAGCCACAGGAGGTGCCAGAGGGCACTGGGAGTGGTAGCAATAAAGCCCAGATTTCCAGAAACCAGGGCAGAGCTCAGAGACCTGGTATGACTCGTCAGGTCCCCAGGGTCAGAAGAGGGTATAAGAAAGCCACCCCACCTTATCACAGCCAGGCTACAAGACCTCAGGGTCAGCCACATGGAAAACCTCTTTCATTCTGTTCCGTCTAAGATCAGTGGCCCATGATACCCAACCAAGGAAACAATCCTTCCCCCTAAGTACCACCTCCAGTCCTCCAGCATTTATTTCTTTCTTCAAATGAGTGCTGGGCACAAGACCTGGGGAGATTTACCATGCAGAGCAGGCAGGATTATAAAGGCAAAGGGATGGCGTTGGGAAGGGGGAGGTCCTGAAAGCATATAGTGGTGTCCAAGACACAGCAAGTTGGTCTACATGGGTGAATTCTGTCTGTAGGGGACGGGAGGTGAGGCAGGCAGGACCTTGGGAAAGGAATTTGGCGGGGAGAGGGTGCTGGGGATGGAACCCAGGGGCATTCTAGGGGCATTTGAGTAAGTTGCTGAGGGTCTTGCTAAGTTGTTGAGGCTGGCTTTGAACTGGTGATCTTACTGTCTCAGCCTCCCAAGTGCTGGGATTACAGGTGTGGTACGGGATTACAGGCATGCGCCACCGTGCCCAGCAGTTTTATATCACATTTGTGTGTGTGTGGAGGGGTACTGGGGATTGAACCCAGGGCCTTGTACATGCTGGGCCAGAGTTCTACCACTAAGCTCTTGGGAACCCTGAGGTTTGGGGGAGACAGACGCCCCCTGTTTGACACTGCCTGAACATGGAACCACACTGCTGCGTTCTCTTTGTACTACATAGGGAACTCGAAGTTGGTTAAATCCCATTGCTTTCCTCCTGCTGCCAGCTGCCCTGCCCTGCATAGGGCAAGGGGCAGCTCGCCAGGCTGCATGGAGCCTGCTGCCAGTGGAGGTGGGAGAAGGAGGTGAGCAGGCCACGGGACCGGTGTGCAGGTGCAGGTATGCCGGTTATCGCTTGCCCTCCATCTGCCAGTCACTCCCGCAGTGCTTCCAGAGGCTTTTTTTAGGTTTATAAGTACCCTTTCAGTTTGACGCAAGATGGCCTGGGACTTAGAGCATCCTTCCCGAGGCCACAGTGCCGCAGAGCAGGGATGTTGGTGAGGTTCAGACTCTAAGTCAGGAATGCTCCCTTGCACTGAAGGACCAGAAAAGGCTGGCCAGGCAGGCGCAAGGTCAGCCTGGACAAAAGGCTCCTACTGGAAGCCTTTTGAAACTCAAACCACCCTGGAGTTGAACTCTTGGAAGCTTTTAGGATGTAATTTAGGGTGAACCAGGGCTCCTCTTCTCTGCTATAATTTCCTTCTGGATGTCTTGAATCCCCAACTGAATGGTGGCACTCACTGACCATGAGTGGTAAGGATATAGCATACATGGAGAGAAACACTTTAACGTGAGTTTTTTTTTTTAAACAACTCTCATTTAAATAAAAATGTCATTGGAAAGCCCATACCTGTTATCCCAGTACTTGGGAAGTTGAGGCAGGAGGATCCAGGTCAGCCTCATTCAGCAACTTAGTGAGACCCTGTTTCAAAATAAAAAATAAGCCAGGCGTGGTGGCACACGCTTGTAATCCCAGTACTTGGGAGACTGAGACAGGAGGATCTGGGTTCATGGCTAGCCTCAGCTACTTAGTGAGGCCCTCTGCAACTTAGTGAGACCCTGTTTCAAAATAAAGAATAAAAAATAGGGCTGACGGTGTAGCTCGGAGGTAGAATGCCCCTGGGTTAATCCCCAGTACCGCCAAAAAAAAAAA
>PVJS01062600.1:0-10694 GCA_004027185.1 Glis glis | reverse complement strand
ACAAATTCAGAAAAGTAGCAGGATACAAGATCAACCTAAAAAAGTCAGTAGCTTTCATATATGCCAACCATGAATCCACTGAGAAAGAAATCCAGAAAACAATCCCATTCACAATAACTTCAAAACCAATCAAATACCTAGGAATAAACTTAACCAAAGAGGTAAAAGACCTCTACAATGAAAACTATAGAACACTGAAAAAAGAAATTGAAGAAGATCTTAGAAGATGGAAAGACCATTGGTATTTTTATATTTTTACTAAATTAACTGCAAAGGTGCTAGATTTAATTGATTTTTTTTCTTGGTAACATTTTATTAGAGAATGTTGAAACATTTAAAACAGACAAAATACAGTAATGAATGACTTCATGATTCTTTATCAACCCCCCTAAGTTTTCTCTTTCCAGCAATGTTATTATTATAAAACAAATTTCTATCATCTTATCATTTAAACCATAAGAATATTAAAATATATGTCTTGAAAATTAGGATCCTTTTTTGTTGTCATTGTCTTTCTTTCTTTCTTTTGTGGTACTGGGATTTGAAACCAGGGGTGTTCTACCTCTGAGCTACATCCCCAGCCCTTTTATTTTTTGTTTTGAAACAGGATCTTGCTAGGTTCCTGAGAGTTTCATTACATTACTGAGGCTGTCTTCGAACCTGCAATCCTCCTGTTTCAGGTTCCTTAGGTATAACAGGCATCCACCACTATGCTGGGCTAGGATCCTTTCCAAAATAACATATTCTGAATATCATTCTCATATTGAAAACTCTAACCTTAATCCTTAATGCCATTAAATATCCAACGTTCAAATTGCCTTATCTTATTTTTTCAATTTGCTTTGAAATCAAGATCAAAATGATATTCACGCCGGGCGTGGTGGCGCACGCTTGTAATCCCAGTACTTTGGGAGGCGGAGACCGGAGGATCCGGGTTTGTGGCCAGCCTCAGCGCGCATGCGCGCGCACGATCGATCGATGGATAGATCGATCGATGGATAGATCGATCGGTCTATCTCTCTCTGTCTCTCTCTCTCTCTGTCCCCCGCCCCTCTCTCTCTCTACCTAGTGAGGCCCTCCGCAACTTCGTGAGACCCGGTTTCAAAAATAAAGCATTAAAAAATAGGGCCGGGGGCGTAGCGTGGAGGTAGAACGCTCCTGTGTTCAATCCCCGGTACCGCAAAAAAAATAAAAAAAAATTATATTCACATGTTGAAATTGGTTAATTTTTTTATATCTTTTAATGTATAGTCCCTCCCATCTCTCTCCCCTTCTCCTTGTTTTAAGAATTTGGGACGTATTTCATTTAAACTGAAGACTATATAAAGCCAAAATTCCATATTATCTTACTCATGATAACTACAATGCGGTATGTCTCATAGTAATGGTGGTAATTGGTTACTAGTATTTTTTATTGAGATGAGAGGTGGCAAATGACTTCCAGTCAAGAGGTGGGACGTGCTGGAGGAGGGGGTGTATCCTGACAAGGCAGCTGGGAACTGGGGTGAAGCAGTCAGTCAGACTTAGCAGTAAAATCAATAAAGGCAAATTGTTTGCAGCTGCTCACAGAGCACTTCTTGATAAACAAGATTTTGCCATTAAAGATTACAGAATAAGAGGGTGCTACAAAACAGTCCAAGGTTCTCACCAGATAATCCAGAATGAGGCAATCACTTCCCTTGCACCCTCTGATTCTATCATGTTAAACCTTTAAAAAGAATTTCCTGGTAGATAGCCATGATTGAAGTCACTTTCCAAAAAAACCTCACATATATTGTATTATATTCTTAGCTTTCTTTTGAGGTATGAGGGCAATAGCAATAAAATGAACATGGCACAAAGATGTTTGTGTACAGATGTTAATTGAAAAAACTATAAAAAGTAAATATTTCAATCAGTGGGAATGTAATTGTACAATCACAATTTTTTTCCCCAGAAAATCATATTGAATGGCTTGAAGAGCTTGGCCAATTAAGGAGAACATGATTAAATTTGGCTAGATGACTAATAATTCAAGGAATAAAGCAGAAAGTCCCAGTGTATATATTGAGAATTTGTAACATGTTAACGTGTGTAGGTAAAACCTGAGTCCCCAACACCCAGAAGTGATGATCCTGCTATTCAATTTTGTACAGGAATTAAAAACATCTTAAAATTCTGAAGGTTCCTCAGTAGAAAGAATAATAAATGAATGTCAGAAAGACACTCACTGATGAAGGGCATAACTGTGTACTGTGGGTTAAATATGCCATAGAAAGGTCCCACCACATCTGGCTCTGAAAATGACTATTGTGTGCACTTGGGCAAGTAATTTGACTTCTCTGAGCATCCATCTCTTCTTTTGTGAAATGGAGACTATATATATAGTCTCCATAATATATCTGGAAGGGGTGTTGTAAATAATAAATAGTAAGGTGGGTGTAAATGATCTATTATCATGATTGTCACTTAAGGATGCTTACAAAACAGTAATAAGTGTTTCTCACCAAAATGACATTATTATTCCTAGTAGTATTTTTTTTTGTAGTACTAGGGATTGAACCCAGGGTCATTTTACCTCTGATCTACACACCCAGCCCTATTTTATCTTTTCATTTGAAACAGGGTCTCACAAAGTTGCGGAAAGCCTAAGTTGCTGAGGCTGGCCGCGAACCTGCAATCCTCCTGTCTTAGCCTCCCATGTACTGGGATTACAAGTGTGCGCCACCACACCTGGCTCAACATCATTAATATTAGACTCCCAAGGTGGTAAGAAACATAAAGTTCAGCTTCTGTACTTGAAATTTAAAAATGGAGGCTAATATTATAATAATTATAATATCACAATATTGTTGTTCTCAATACTATCATTTTTAGATCTCTGTGACTTCTCTGCCAAAGGTTCACTCAATTAGTAATTATATGCTTGGAAGGCTGGAAAGTCCGTTTCTTCTTGAGTTTCACCAATGTGCTTTTGAGTTCACACAGTCACTTGTGAAATCAGTTTTACTTCTGTTTCAACTTGAGTGGGGGACTGTTCTAGCTTTCCTGCTAAGCATATTAAATTAAAATGCAATTTATTGTGGTTCACTAGGCTAGACCGCACATATTTGTTAAGGGAAGTAGGGACAAGTGCATTTTAAAAACATGACCATCGCAGTATTAAATATGTAGTATGCCTTCCTTAAATATGTTTTATTGGCGATAATGAAGATCATGAATCTATGACTGATCTTTGCTCCTACAGCAATCATTTTGAAGCCGTTTCAAAGTTTGATGTAAAATTCTCCTTTTGATAAAGGGGCTAAAAACACCCAATGGAAAAAGGATAGCCTCTTCAACAAATGGTGCTGGCAAAACTGGCTAACCATATGCAGAAAAATAGAAATAAACCCCACTTTTTCACCCTGCACTAGAGTCAACTCCAGATGTCAGTGTCTTCAAAATATACAGCTGGCCTGCGTCATCCCGGGCGTGCTCTGTGGCCTGTGTGCTTGGTATGATTGCTCACTTGCTTTTCTCTGCCTGCTCATCTGTCTTCCTGGCTCTGACTTCTAGCCTCCTCATTTGTCTAAGTAAGCATTGTCCTTGGCTGTTTCCCTTTCGTCATTTCTATTGTTTCTTGTTTTCTGGTCACTTTGTTTGATGGTGTCTGTGCAACACTCAGTGCTGATTAATATCCTCCAGGAGTTGCTTCATAATAGAGAAACCCTGTTGTGTCTGTGCAGTTAAGGAAAAAAGAAAAGAAAATAACAACCCTGCCCTGCTTTTGATAAAATCCTGTACCACAGATTATTCTTGACTTGGGAAATTGTCAGAAGTTAATGACAGGAAAATGAAAGCAGATGCAAGGGCTCAAGAATTTCTTTGAGATGTGGTGTGTGTGCGTGAGAGAGAGCTAACTTCTTCACTGAAAAAAAAAACATGTACATTGCCAAAATGCTGCTATGGGAAATTGATCAAATGACTATATCTAACACTTAAAAGTATTTTGTTAAAAAATGTCCAAGTTGATTATGGTTGGAGGGAACTTTTTAAAAAATGTTTAATAGTTTTCTTTATTTATTTACTTTTTTGGGGTACTGGGGATTGAAACCAGGGGCTTTCTACCTCTGAGCTATAACCCCAGCTCTTTTTATTTTTATTTATTTATTATTTATTTATTTATTTATTTAATTATTGCAGTACCGGGGATGGAACCCAAGGGCGTTCTACCTCCGAGTTACACTCCTGGCCCTATTTTTTATCCTTTATTTTGAAACCGGGTCTCACAATTGATGTAAAATTGTGGAAGGCCTCACTAAGTAGCTGAGGCTTGCCGCGAACCCGGATCCTCCAGTCTCTGCCTCCCAAGTACAGGGATTACAAGCGTGCGCCACCACGCCTGGCTTTCTTTTTATTTTTTATTTTGAAACAGGGTCTCACTGTGCTGCTGAGAGGCTTAATAAATTACTGAGGCTGGCCTCTAACCTGAGATCCTTCTTTCTCAGTCTCCCAAGTACTGGGGTTACGGGCATGCACCAGGTTTGGAGTGAACTTTTAAATGAGTTTATTATACAAACAAATCCCATTCTCTCCCTCACATACTGTCTGTGTGCATAATGTATTTCAAGTCAAATATTTCTCCTATTATTTTATGAAATATCAAAATTCTCACCACCTCAGTAGTAATAAGAAAACTCTAAAGTAAACATTTATATCTTTTCCAATACTTAATTCTCAGAAGGCACAAAATGCTAATTAAATATGATATTGTTCAAAATGTCCAGCGTCTCTAACCATTTTTTGACCTCAAAATCCACTGTCTCCTCTAATGCAAGCTAGACATTCCCTCTTGGAGTGTCTAAAGCCGATATTGGCTTCTTTATTCTCCACTTTTCTGAGGAAAAGGCTATTAAAAATCAAGAGCTCGCATGCTATGGAGTTTCTGCAGTAGTTATAACTTGTGGAGTAAAAAGCTGTGAAAGATCATTTACAGTTCAATCAAGGTTTCTGCTAATGCGGTGGCTGTTAGGTACATGAAGAACATGTCAGCTAATATTAAGAATGACATAAAGATTGTGTTCACCCAAAACTTGAAGTCAAGCACAAAGGATGATATGAAATGCTTTCATATGGAAATTAAGCTCCACATTGAGAATCCTGGTAGGAGGCCAGGGACTTGGCCTCACCCACTACTTCCCTGGGGTTAACTTGAGTTTGAAAGGAGCTCTAGGTTCATGCTGGTTTCCTTCTAAAATGGTAGCTTTTCTAAGAATTGAAATCTCTAGTTCAAACACTGTTTCTTAAATTTCCGATCTTGAAAGTGTGCCTGGTTACTTTTAAATGTCTAATTAATTATGTCTCTCTTTCTCCCTGTCTCGGTCAGCTTTATGTTGCTAGAACAGAATACCTGAGACAGTGATTTAGAAAGGGTTTATTTGGGGCCATGGCTCTGCAGGCTGAAAAGTCCAAGATCAGTGGCTGCATCCAGTGAGCTCTGCATCATGGAGGGAAGTGGGAAGGTAAGAGGCTGGCACCTGTGGAAGAGTGAGAAGAGGCCAGGAGTGGTCACACATGCCTGTAATACCAATAATTGAGAGGCTGAGACAGGAGGATCACAGGTTTGAGGCCAGCTTCAGCAATTTAGCAAGAGCTTTGGCAACTTAGCAAAACCTTGTTTCAAAATAAAAAATAAAAAGGGCTAGGGGGTGTAGCTTGAAGGTAGAATGCCCCTGAGTTCAATTCCTAGTACCAAAAAACAGAAAACCAAAAAAATGGAGATGTGAGAAGAGGAGGGATGAGCTTGTTTTATAAGAACCCACTCACACAGTAACTAACCCAGTCCCAGGACACCTAGAACTCACTACCAGAAGAGAGTGTTAGTCCCTTCATGAGGAAGGATTCATTATTAACCAAATGCTAAATACTCCACCACTTCTCCTCATTGTTACATTGGGGACCAAACTTCAGTGCAACTTTTAGTGAGGACAAATCATATTCAAACCATAATACTCCCTCTTTTTAAACTTTGTTTTCCAATTGTTTCAATTAATAGTAAAACACAGAATGTTCAAGAATCTCAAATGATAGGAATATTTACTAACTATTTTGTTATTGGAAAGGTAAAAATGGCTACGGCATATCTTGATTATTCTCAAACATATCCACACACATCTACCAGAGACTCCATGGGTACCAATATCTGAACCAGTGTGCTTAGTCCTAAGGGTACTTCTGACATTATGTTTGGGAGCAGTTGCCTAGAAACCAGCTCTTTATTCTAGACCCTAGGAGTGCTTGCACTACTAAGAATGATTGAGGTTAATTAGCTCCATTAATTCTAATCTATAGAATTTGCTCCTAGGAATAAAGGGGAAAATTGTCTTTCTAAATGTTGGCCTACCATTGCCAAACATCACATGCAACTTTCCCTGGATACTTATTCTCCAGAATTTGGTACAAATCAACTAATGGGCCCTGTATAGTCTTATGCTGGGGCCTTTTTGACTTTATTTACCATAGATTTTTTAAATTAATATCATCCCAATTGAGTGTGGAGGAAAATAGACAGCATTAGGAATAAATGTCATTTTATATACCTTCCAAGCTTAATCAAATTATGTAGGCAAATTGTCATATGTCAGATAGAAAAGCATAATGGACTATATATATATAATATGCCTACTCTGTTGGTAATTTTCTCTTACTCCCACACCTTTATAGCTCTGTATTATAGCACTTAAATTAAAATTAGCCAGGTCTGGGAAGCTGACTGAGTTTGGGGCAGGGAATGGTCCTGTTCAGGTTTATTTTACCCTGGTATCTGAATATAGAAAATCTCCTTCGTTGAGGAATTGATGGAATCTCAGTTTTACAGACACAACATATGGACACTAAACCTTATGGGAGACTTTCAGCAGCTAGCAATTATGAAGTCATACAAATTACAGTTTTCTCCAAATTTTCAGAAAGCTCTGGGAAGCCAGTGTAGAGGCAGTTTCAATCTGCTATGTATCATATTTAGTCTGTATGTTTAGATGCTCCAATGTTGAACGCATGTATATTTACAGTTGTATCTGCTTGATGGATTGGCCCCATCATCATTATATAATGACTGTTGTTTCATTTTACAGTTTTTGCCTTAAACTTTGCTCTATCTGATATAACTATAGCTACCTGTACTCTCTTCTGGTTTCCATTTGAATATAACTTTTTTATCCCTTCACTTTAAGGCTATGTGTTTTCTTAAAGATAAAGTGAGTCTCTCATATGCAGCTTATAGTTGTGTGTGTGTTACAAATTTATCCATTCTATGACTTTTGATTGGGTAATTTAATTCATTTGTTTTCAAGGTAATGATTGATAGCTAAGGAATTACTATGGCCAATTAAAAAGTATTTTCTGTTTGTTTTGGAGATCCTTTGTCTCTTTTTCACTTGCTGTCTTTCTTTGTGATAAAGTGATTTTCTCTAGTGTTTTGCTTTGATTCCTTCCTTTATATATTTTGTGTACCTACTATAGGTTTTTGCTTTTGGGTTACCATGAGGCTTTCCTAACGCAGATTGTAGTTATAGCACTCTTTCTTAAACTAATGGCAATTAATTTTGATCACATTAATAAACTTTATACTTTTACCACCCACATATTTTGAATTCTTGATGTCATCATTTGCTTTTTTATATTGTGTATTTGTTAAATTTTTGTAGCTATTATTATTTTTAATAGTTTTGTTTGTTAACCTTCTAACTATAGATGTAATAATTTATACACCACCTTTGCAGTATTAGAGTATTGTAAATTATACTATATACTTATTGGTTTTTTTTGGTACTAGGTGTTGAACCCAGGGACATTCCACCTCTGAGCTACACCCCAGTCCTTTTTTTAAAATTTTTTATTTTGAAACACGGTCTTCCTAAATTGATGAAGGTCTCACTTAGTTGCTAAGGTTGGTCTTGAATGTGCGATTCTCCTGTCTCAGCCTCCCAAGTACTGCAATTACAGGTGTGTGCCACTGTACCCAACTGTGGTCTAACTTTTTACCAGTTTTATAATTTTATATATTGCATGCTACAAATTAGTATTCCTTTCTTTGTTTAATCTTGAAGAACTCCCTGTAGCATTTTTGATAAGATAGGTTTGAGGGTGCTTAATTCACTTAGCTTTTGTTTGTCTGAGAAAATCTTTGTCTCTCCTTAATTCTGAAGTGCAGCTTTGCCAAGAACAGTATTCTTGATTGGTAGGTTTGTTTAATCCCTTTAGATCATCCCATTCTCTCCCGACCTGTAAGATTACTGCTGAGAACTCCACTGCTTACCTTATTAGAATTCCTTCACATATGGTTATCTTCTTTTCTCATGTTGCTTTCAGGATCTTGTGTTGGTCTTTGATTTTTGACAGTTTTATTATGTCTTGTGTACTCTTGGACTCTGGCTTTTGTTTGATCTACTGGAGATCTTTGACTTTTTGTACCTGGATACATACATCTTTATCCAGATTTGGAAAGCGTTTTGCTGTTATTTGTTTATGTAAGCTTTCTTCCCCTTTATCACTCTCTACTCCTTGCATTCTTACTACTCAAACATCTGTTCTTTGGATACTATTCTGATAAATCTTGTAAAGATTTTACATTTCTCTTCATTTTATCCCTCTGACTGTGTATTTTCAAATAACCTATTTTTGCACTCAGAGAATCTTTCTTCTGTTTGATAAAGTTGGACACTGATGACCTGTATTAAATTTCTCATTTCATTCGTTTATTTTCTATCTCCATAATTTTTATTTGATATTTTTTGGTAATTTTAATCTTTGATAAATCTCCCATTTTGGTCATGAATTCCTTTATTTATTTTACTAAATTGTTCATCTGTATTTTCTTGAAGTTTGTTCAGCTTCCTTAAAAAATATTTTGAATTCTTTGTCAGGCAGTTCGTGTATCTCCATTTATCTGGGGCCACTGAGATTATTATGTCCTTTTGGCATCATTATGTGTCATTGGTTTGTCATTTTTCTTGTTGCTTTATGCTGCTGTTTGTGTATTTTAAGAAATAGTTACTTAGTCTAGGTTTCGCAAATTGTGTGTGTGTGGGTGGGGTTCACCAGTTCGCCTATCCAGAGATTCTGGGTAGGCTGTCTGGCATGGTCCATGGGTGGGTTTGCTGCTGGAGCAGGCAGGCCTAGAACATGAGTCTGCTGCATCTTGGGGCCAAATGGGTCAGCTAGATAAAGGAGCAATAGGGACTGGCCTGGCAATGGGTGGGCCTGGGGCCTGTATCCACAAGGGGAAACTTAAAGGCTGCATCCATGGAAGCAGTCCTGATGACTGGGGCTTCCAGGACTGGTCTGGTGCTGGGGCCTTGCAGGCCAGCCCAGTGCTGGAGGCAGTTGAGAACCTGGGGCTCCTGAGGTCAGCCAAGTGGTTAGGCAGCCTGGAGACTAAGTTGCGGATCCTGGGGTTGCAGGATATCACCTGGTACTAGGGTATGCCTACAGGCTCTCTCTACAGGTACCCATATGGAGTCTGGGTTCATGGAGGTCCAATTGGAACTGGGTTTTACTGAGGTGAGCCTAGTGTTGAAGTCTGAGGTAAAATGCAGTAATCATTTCCCTATCTTTCTCACAAATGAAAAGTATCTATCTCCAAGCTGCCTGAGTTGGAGGGTAGGGGTGACACAGGTAATGTAAAACTGTCCTTCCTACCCTTTCTAGTGGATTTTTTCTTATTTTTCTGCAACTAGGTTTTGTAATCTCTCACCTACTTTCCCTATCTTTTAAAATGTATTACCATGTGTATACAGTTGTTCAAATTGATATTTCTGTGTGGAGATAATCACCAAAGAGTCCTTCTCTGCCAATTTTCTGTCTCTATGGTACATTATAGATAAATCCCATAGAATCATAGAATCAGACATGTTTGGGGACATTGGTTGTTAGAAAGCAGTTTGCATTGATAGCATTTATGAGGAACTCATAAGGAGAAAAATGAACTGTCCAAGAGGAAATGTGCATCCAGGGATTCTTCAATTGAAGCCAATGGATTGTATTATAAAAAATATATGTACCTTTATCTCCCAAACTATTTGAAGAATTATACAGCAATATGTGTTTTCTTTCCAATTTATTTTTCCCCAATTATTTTTATTATTCCTTAAAAGTATTATTATTTTAAATGCCACAAACCAGCATTTGCACTGAAATATATGGAAACTAATGCTAGTGACTGAAAGCTGTGTGTGTACTTTGGGACATGGAAAAATATAGAAGAAATTTGAGGTTCATAGTATTTATTGTGTGTGATAGTTGTGTATGTTTTTATTTTGTTAACATAGTAAGTTTCACAGCTTTGAAATGAGTTTTTAATGGTAAACTCTATTTGGCAGTCACATATAATTAACCACAATAACTTTATCTAGATCATTTCTAAAATGAAATAAATTAAAAAACCCTCTATGGGCATAAAGAAATACTGACATAAAGAAATACCTATTTCTTTGAGGCAAACACAAGGTATATTTACTCAGAGGATTAGTAATATTGACAGAAAGGATTCTTGCTATTTCATGAAATGTGAATTTAATAATGTAGTATAGCTATTCTGCTTTCTTCATTAGAAAGACAATTTTAAACATTATGTGGACATTAATTTCTTGAGTGTGAAGTTTTCACTGAACTCTTCTTGAGCTAATCTGTATGAATCACATGCATGCATTTTTTTTTTTTTTTTTTGCGGTACC
>PVJS01062599.1:0-10694 GCA_004027185.1 Glis glis | reverse complement strand
ACCATCATTTCTCTGAAGAGCTTCCTTATCTTCACATCTTGGACTGGACTGAATTGGTGGTTGCTTCAATCCTAAGGCTCCAGCTCTTAGACCGCCCGACCAGCTACTGATTCCTCTGATTCTTCACGTGCAGTCGAAACTCAGGACTACATTGTGAGCTGATCTAATAAATCCCTTTTTCATATACTCATTCTGTGAACTCTGTTAATCTAGTGAACCCTGACCAATACAATGTCACACTGCACATTATGTGGATCTAACTTTATCAAGTAACAGCAATATGGAGGGAAAAGCTTCGTGCAACTGGGGTGGTTCACCAAGCCCACGATCCCAGCACATTCCTGGCCTTTACAAACCCCTGAGAAACTGAACAAACACTGCTTGAACACCTGCCAGGTGCTAGCCTCACCAAGGCTAAGAAGTAGAGGTGAAGTCAGGCGCGGTGGCACACGCCTATAATCCCAGTATTTAGGAGGCTGAGACAGGAGGATCACAGATTCACGGCCAGCCTCAGCTACTTAAACCCTGTTTCAAAATAAAAAATTAAAGCCGGGTGTGGTGGCGCACACTTGTAATCCCAGTACTTGGGAGGCTGAGACCGGAGGATCCGGGTTCGCGGCCAGCCTCAGCTACTTAGTGAGGCCCTCCGCAACTTCGTGAGACACGGTTTCAAAATAAAGAATAAAAAATAGGGCCGGGGGCGTAGCGCGGAGGTAGAATGCCCCTGGGTTCAATCCCGGGTACCACACACACACAAAAACACATTAAAAGGGCTGGGGGTGTAGCTCAAAGGGGGAATGCCCGGGGTTCAGTCCCCAGTAAAAAAAAACCACACACACACACACACACACACACACACACACACACACACACACACGAGGTGAAGAGGATATCGTTACTTCCTCGAGAGATTCAGGGGACACCATGTCAATGATAGCCACTGTGACTGTCTTTTAGTCCTTCAGAGCTTACGAGGTCCTCATGCACACAGTAAGCACACACAGGCACAGTCATTTCGCACTTAAGGGTGGGACGGGTTCTGAGAAACGCGTCGTTAGCGATTCCGTCATTGCCCAAACATCGCCGGTACTTACCCGAAGCCTGGGTGGTGTCGGCCAATCCTGCCACGTGGCCACCTGACGCAGTCGCAGGACATCGGAGGGGGCCGAGGCTGCTGCAGTCTAACCCGCACGCGGTTTCAGTCACCTGCTTTCTCGTAAGCGGAGTGCGCCTTCAGATAACGATAAGAAATCCAGCACAGTGACTACGCAGCAGCAACGACCACTTACCGCCATGATCAAGTCTCCAGTGCTGAGCACAGCTGTACGTGCTATTCTGAAACACTTTTTTTTTTTGTGGTCAACCTGCGATCCTCCTTTCTCAGCCTCCCAAGTACTGGGATTACAGGTGTGCACCACTGTGCCCAGCTTATGTATGTGCGATTCTTTTACACCACCGGCAGCACAGTGGCTTTTACACCGATGTCACTAGAAACGCGCAGGTAATATGTCCTGCTAGACTTCCTAGTGGCCGCCACCTGGGCACGCCTGCCACATCACTGCAGGGTTTTCAGCTCCATTTTAATCCTGTGGGACCACTGTCATACGTGTGGTCTGTTGTTGGCTAAAATGTTACTCTGTGGCATATGACCGTGTATTAATCTCTCTTTATGGAGGAGAGCAGCCGGACTGAGCAAGGGAAGGGGGTCGCCACAGCTTCCTGGCCCTGACGGTGCTGCGATGCCAGCTGGTTCACCCAGTCTCTCTGTGGGCCAGGCCGGAGGCAGCCGGGGATGGTGGGCGAGTGGGGCCCTGGGTGCTATTAGCTCTCAGAAAGCGCCAGAAACTGAGGTAGGGAGAGTCACAGGAGTGGCACAGCCGGGTGCCATCTGGCATGGGCCTTGGGAGATGACTGCATTTCTGTAGGTGGAGACAGAGGATGGGGTGATTCAGGGAGGCTGGAGGTAGTCTAGGATGGCACGATGGCTCACACTTGTAATCCTAGTACTTGGGAGGCTGAGACAGGAGGATCCGGGTTCGCGGCCAGCCTCAGCTACATAGTGAGGCCCTCCACAACTTAGTGAGACCCTGTTTCAAAATAAAGAATAAAAATAGGGCTGGGGGTGTAGCTCAGAGGTAGAATGCCCCTGGGTTCAATCCCCCAGTACCGCCAAAAAAAAAAAAAAAAAAGAGAGAAAAAAGAAACGATTGGATGTTTGGTTGAAAACTGTAATTTAAAAAATTTTTTTTGTGGTACTGGGGATTGAACCCAGGGGCATTCTTGGAAAGCGTTGCCAGCACTGCTGCAGGGAAGAGGGAAGTTAAAATCACACAGAAAACTCTGGAGTGGTGTGTGTATGTGTGTGTGTGTGTGTGTGTGTGTGTGTGTGTGTGTGTGCGTGTGTGTGTAGGGGGAGGTGAGCGGAGGCCATGTTTGAGACATGAGGACGTAAGGTGCCCTGTGGCAGTGTGAGGCCGACCCTGGGGCTGGAGGTGAGGCTGCGGCTGTGGGAGCAGGCAGGGAGGCCACCCGGGGCTGCAGCCAGAGGTGGCTGAGGGCCACCTGGAGGGCCTGTCCAGAGGGTCGCCGAGCACTGTGCTGGCCTCCCACCCTCAGCCTCTGTGTGGAGCTCACCTGCAGCAGTCCAGCGTCCACTTGGTCCACGTGGTGGAGGGAGTGTCCATCGAGAAGCGCCGAGCCCAGCTCAGGGCCATTTCTTTGATCCGAGGTGCAGGAGGGGTGTGCAGAGAGAGAAGGGAGCTGTTCTCAGGGGTGCAGTGGTGGGCTGGGAGCCGGGCTGCACCTGGGGGAGTGCAGGGTTGCAGGATGAGCAGGAGCCCAGGCCTGGGTGAACGAGAGGCACCTGGCTCAGCCCAGCGCGGCCCTGGGGCACGCGTCCCATGGTTTCAAGGGAAGCACCTGGAGGTTCAGGTTAAAACTCCAAAGAAGCGGGCGTGGTGGCGCACGCTTGTAATCCCAGTACTTTGGGAGGCGGAGACCGGAGGATCTGGGTTCGAGGCCAGCCTCAGCTCTCTCTCTTTCTCTCTCTCTCTCTCTCTCTCTCTCCCTCCCTCCCCCTGTCTCTCTCGCTACTTAGTGAGGCCCTTCGCAACTTTGTGAGACCCGGTTTCAAAATAAAGTATAAAAAATAGGGCCGGGGGTGTAGTGCGGAGGTAGAACGCCCCTGGGTTCAATCCCTGGTACCGCAAAAAAACAAAAAACAAACAAACAAACAAAAAACTCCAGAGAAGGCTGGGCATGCACGCTTGTAATCCCAGTACTTGGGAAGCTGAGACAGGAGGATCTCAGGTTCGTGGCCAGCCTCAGCTACTTAGTGAGGCCCTCTGCAACTTAATAAAGAATAAAAAAAATAGGGCTGGGGTGTAGCTCAGAGGTAGAATGCCTCTGGCTTCATTCCCCGGTACCGCAAAAACAAAACAAACAAAAAATAAAAACAAAAACTCCAGACACACACACACATGAATGCGCCCAGCTGTGGGGCTGGGCGTGACTGTGTTCTGAGGACCAGGGTCTATTGTGGGTGACGGTGTCCACTGTGCCGTCAACCGGGGGCAGGGGTGCTGGGCACGAGGGGCACCCAGGGCACTGCTTTTGCTGGTGTGGACTCACTCCTTCAGGGTGTGAAATGGGTGGCGTTGGCACAGAGGGGGCGGTGACAGGTGGCTGTGCTGGCCTGTGCCTTGGTCAGGAGACGCTGACGTGTTCCTGTTTGCAGAGGGTCCTGAGCCAAGGTGCAGAGGAGTCCCTGACAGTAGCAAACAGGGATGGGGGTGAGGCTTAGTCTCTTTCTTGCCTGAATACTCTAGAAATAGGCAGCCATGGGGCTCTGGGTCCGATGCATACCCCCAGGGCCCTGGTTTGCTGACCTCAGAGTCCAAGTTCTGGGACTCGGAGGGTGCAGGGCTGCGCTCACCAATGATCAAGGAATTAGGTGATTTTGTTACAGGTTTCCCAGGAGAAAAAGCGCACACTTGAGGTCAGAAAGGGGTTCAGTGATCTTTCAGGTTCGGATCTGCAAGGCCCTCATCGGAGGCTGGCATCCGGAGAGCTCAGAGCTGTCCAGGGACCTGGGGACCTGATCTCTCCCGCCCTCCCTGCAGGAAGGCCCCCAATGTGCTTTGAGGGTTGAACCCCGCCAGCCCCTCTGATTTTACTATGCCCTTGCGCAGGTGGACTCAAAGCTTGGTGCAGTGTGTTTAGTCCAAGAAATAAGATGGGTGGTGAGCGTCTGCCATGAGAGGGATTTGAAGGGGCTCCAGCCCGAGTATGTATGTCGTCTTACAACCATGCCGGCTCTGCAGGTAATGTTATGTGAAAAATAATTGTGGGGCTGGTCATGGTGGGGCATGCTTGTAATCCTAGTACTTGGGAGGCTGAGACAGGAAAATTGCAGGTTCACAGCCAGCCTCAGCTACTTAGGCCCTCTGCAACTTAGTAAGACCCTGTTTCAAAATAAAGAATAAAAAATAGGGCTGGGGGTGTAGCTCAGAGGTAAAATGCCCCTGGGTTCCATCCCCAGCACTGCAAAAAAAAAAAAAAAAAAATTGTGGAGCCTGTTCTAGATTTATAGAAGAGCTGAGCAAAAATAACTTTTCAAGTAAATTCCCTTCCCTACAGGTAGGAATTTTCTCCGGAGGGTACTATTGTGCAAAGCAAAATTCCCTGTTGTGGGAAATTCCTCTGGAAGGAATTTGTGGTAAGGGCCAGGAGGACCTGAGGAATTCACCTGTGGGTGATTCCCACCACCCTACAAGGCTGCAGCCGGGGTTTCTCCTGACAGGCGGGTCGAGTTAGAGAACAATGGACGTAGGCAGCGCGCAGATTCTAATTGTTGAGGGCAGGGTTGCTGACCTCAACCCTCCTCGGGCTGGGTGACTCTGCTGTGGGGGCGTGCTGGGCGCTGCAGGTTGTTGACCACCCTGGCTTCCACCTGCTGATGCAGCAGCAACATGTCGTTCTCCCCTGCCCCCCCAAGCTGTGACAACAGAAAACATCTCCACATTGCCAAACTCCTGCGGCTGGGAAACAATGACTTAGAAGGATGCTCGTGCAAATGTTTAATAAAATGTTATAAGAAATTCTATCAGTGTAATACACATAGAATCTTTTTCTTAGAGATTAGAATGCGAAACAGAGTGGATATCCTGCATTTCTGGAGCAGACAGGGTGTTCCCAGCACATTCCACCAAAATTCCCTGCTGCATGCTTCCCAGAGCTCCTGCTCAGGGCTCCTCCATGCACAGCCCAGGCCCTACCTGCCCGCAGGGACCCCAGACACCAGGAGCAGAGGTCACAGCAAACACCTGGGCCTGCTCGTCTAGCAGGGTTTCTAAATCTAGCCCCACAGAGGCGTCTTTCCTTCAATACATACTTGCCAATACCTCCTCCTCCTCCTCTTCTTTTTGGTACTGGGAATTGAACCCAGGGCATTCTACTTCTGAGTTACACTCCAGCCCTTTTTACTTTTTTTTTTTTTTTTGGTGGCACTGGGGATTGAACCCAGGGGCATTCTACCTCTGAGCTACACCCCCGGCTCTATTTTTTCTTTATTTTGAAACAGGGTCTCATTAAGTTACAGAGGGCCTAAGTAGCTGAGGCTGGCTGCGAACCTGCGATCCTCCCGTCTCAGCCTCCCAAGTATTGGGATTACAAGCGTGAGCCACCACACCTGGCTGAGAAGCACCTTTCCCATACCCAGGTCTTCAGTATGGGCCTGTAGACAGCAGCGGAAGCGTACCAGATTCCTGTGAGTTGTGGTCTAAGGATGAGAGGAGACTGTTCCAAACCCTGGTGGGCCTGACATCCCACCCACAGAAAAGACCTGGAAAAAGAACACTCAAGGGAGACCAGAGACTCTGGTCATGTGTGCTCCAAGGGAGAATGCAAATCCATTTTTTTTTTTTTTTTTGCGGTACCAGGAATTGAACCCAGGGGCATTCTACCTCTGAGCTACACCCCCAGCCCTATTTTTTATTCTTTATTTTGAAACAAGGTCTCATGAGGTTGATGAGAGTCTCACTACTCACTGAGGCTGCCCTCGAACCTGCCTGCAATCCTCCTGTCTCAGCCTCCCAAGTACTGGAATTACAAGTGTGCACCACCACGCCTGGCTCTTCTTTTTGGTTTCAATTATTCACTATCATTCTTTTTTTTTTTTTTTGCAGTACTGGGGATTGAACCCAGGGGCATTCTACCTCTGAACAACACCTCCAGTCCTATTTTTTATCGTTTATTTTGAAACAGGGTCTCACTAAGTTGCGGAGGGCCTCACTAAGTTGCACCTCTGCGTGTGTAGCTCTCTGTAGATATTCATGCATGGCTATGCAAACAAGACTGGATTAGTAATGGGTTGTTTCAGAGCTGTGTTGTTATAGCAGCTCTGTGACTTTCTCCCAAATATTACCATTAGCTTCAATCAAACCACTCTGTTTCTACAAGGAAAACATGCATATACTTTCCTTCTCATATTTGGGCAACTAAGAAATAAAATACATTGACACCTTAACACAAGAAAATCTGGTAATTTTTAAATATGTTCATAGTTAATGACGGAGTTTATTTTTTTGTGTGTGTGGTACTAGGGATTGAACCCAGGGGCTACACCCCCAGCTCTATGTTTTTAGCTTTATTTTCAAACAGTCATGCTAGATTGGTAAGAGTCTCACTATTTGCTGAGGCTGTCCTTGAATCTGCAATCCTCCTGTCTCAGTCTCCCAAGTATAGGGATTACAGGCATGCACCACCATGCCTGGCTTGGAGAGAGTTTATGATTTAAATTATTAAGTTTTTTTTCCTGATGATAGAGAAAGACGAGAATTCACATGTTCCTTTATTCAGGGAGAAATAGCTAAGTGGAAAACTGCATGTAGAGTTTTAATTACTGCATACTGACATACACGGTATCGGAAACAGCTTCTTTGACAACATGGTAGATAGTAGAATTTATTGTAATTTTTCAATCTGAAAAAAAAAAAGAAAACAAAACCCATAAAAACAAAACCTCAAACTCTCATCTATGTACAGTGTCGACATTTCGGGAGCACGTCCAGTAGGCAGCGCGGTTCTGCTTCACTCCATGACAATACTGTCTGCGCCACAGTAAAATTTACAATCTCATCAGCAGTCACACGAACGTCATGATTTTACATTTCAATACACAAGATAAAAATAGACATCTTCCCGGCACTTTGATTCCTCCAGGCCATGGCGGCCTGTTTCCACACTTGTTATATATATATTTTTTGGGACTGGGGATTAAACCCAGGGGCTTTCTACCACTGAGCTACACTCCCAGCCCTTTTTATTTTTTAACTGGAAACAGGGTCATGCTAGGTTGCTGAGGGTCTCGCTAAATTGCTGAGGCTGGCCTCGAACCTGCGCACCTCCTGTCTCAGCCTCCCACGTACTGGGATCATGGGCGTGCGCCCCTGCACCTGGCTTCCACACGTGTTTTTTTGTGGCCATTTTAGAAGTCATATCCTTTCCAGATCCAAACTATTTTAAATAATGAGAAACCTGCCATTTTAAAATAACAACCAAGAGTTTATTCAAGGATATGGTAAAGTTTACCCACCAAAAAGATGTGTAAAAAACGGCATGAAGATAAAAATAAATAAAGCTGTGGTGCTGCAGCCCCGTTTACATGGCAGCTCGGAATGAAACGCTCCAACATAAAAGTGTCATTAAGTTTAAAGTAATTATTTATATCTGAATTACAGCTTTCCGACGAATGTAAGGAACAGAACGGATTTGGTAGAAGGTTGGAAGCCTCCCACGTCGAATTCGGCGTGGCCTGGTGTGCGCTCGGGCGGCGGCGGCGGCGATGACGTATTGCTGTGTTGGGACATAAGGCACTGGGATCGGAGCATGCTGGACACCCACCTTATGTCACGTCACCTGTTCCAGACCAGCGGACTCTTTGAAATGGGAAATAAGAAAGACTTCAGGACACAGTGCACTTTAATGACAGACAGCATTTGAAATCCTTCAGACGGAGGTCTGAAAACAGTCTTTTAATGCAAGCCTGAATCTTCAAGCACATAGAATCTTTCCTTTTTTTTGTTAAGCTTACATCACTGGAAAAAAAATACCCATCACTAAACCCTGATAGACATTCGTAGCGGTTGACTGTCTTCTGCTGTTCTGTGTTTGCGAGGCAAAACGTGACCAGGAAACTTGGTTCAAGTCCTAGAGGGCGGCCACGGTCACTGGGGTCATTCGGTTTCTGTCTCTTTCTGTTTGGCACCTGTGGATAAATGGAACATGAAAACTTCAAAGCTCATGCTGACAGCGGAGTCGGCACCCCGGTGGCTCTGCTGTGCCCGCAGTAGCCTAGGACGCCGTCCGGAGGCGAAGGAGGATGGAAGGGAGCGGCGGGCCAGCTCCCACCCCCCCGCCAGCACTGCGGCTTTGAGCTAGATTACGTCTTGCAATTCTGTGTGTGTGTGTGTGTGGTACTGGGGATGGAACCCAGGGGTGTTCTACCTCTGAGATACACCCCCTGCCCTATTTTATTTTGAAACAGAGTCTAAGTTGCTGAGACTGGCCTCCAATTTGCAATCCTCCTGTCTCAGCCTCCCAAGTACTGGGATTACAGGCGTGCACCACCTGTAATTCCTGCACTGGGAGTGGATTCCACAGCTAAAAAAATTTAAAAAGAAATATGTATGTTTTAACGAAGGAGCAGAGTATTTCAGTTGTACATACTTATAAAAATGTAAAAGAAAAGAAAACAAAACCACAGCATGATAGCATGCCCAGGGATAACGCAGGTAACACGTCTACAGGTATCTGGGGGGAGGGCTACTATTCTTTCTACTGCACTTCCCTAGTTCTTCATTGGACACTAGACTTTTTTTTGTGTGTGTGTGGTACCGGGGATTGAACCCAGGGGCATTCTACCTCTGAGCTACACCTCCGGCCCTATTTTTTATTCTTTATTTTGAAACACGGTCTTACTAAGTTTTGGAGGGCCTCACTAAGTAGCTGAGGCTGGCCGCAAACTTGTGATCCTCCTATCTCAGCCTCCCAAGTACTGGGATTACAAGCGTGCGCCACCACACCCAGAGACACTAGACTTTTGAAAGAGATTAATAACCTATTACAATAAGAGGCTAAAATAATAATCTATTACAATAAGGGGCCACGCCCGGCTCAACGTGTAGCCACTGTCATCAGATGCAGCACAGGTTCATCTGGACAGTCCAAGCCTGACAATGAACTATTGTTGAACACTTTTTGAAAAAAAGAGAAAATATTACTGTATTGACTCCATCCTTAACAGGGAATTAAGGCCATTATCTGGTGCGAAGGATGACCGCTGGTCCCCCGGTACCTTTTTTTTGTGGTGCTGGGGATTGAACCCAGGGGCATTCTACCTCTGAGCTACATCCCCAGCACTATTTTTATTTGGAAACAGGGTCTCACTAAGTGGCTGAGGATGGCGTCGAACCTGCGATCCTCCTAGCTCAGTCACCTAATTACTGGGATTACAGGCGTGCGTCACCACGCCTGGCTTCCCTGGTACGTTTAACTGTGGAACGGATATGCCTCCAAAGTGTCTCTGACTGTCTTCTGTAAATGAGCTTCTGCCGTGCTGTCCTGGGCGCCGCGCTGCTCACGCGCAGCTTGCGTTCCTGTCTGTTTCCTCTCGCAGTGTCTTAGGAGGGAGACAAGCCTGAACCGTCCTGTTCGTTCCAAACTAGAAGCCTCACGAGGCTCAGACGGCTCTGAGTGGGGTAGCTGGAACCTGGACAAACAGTGCTGGCTGCGACGCCTGCTGTGCACACTGGGTCACCTTCTCTGATCCATAAGAATGTCACCTGCTGCTGAGAAGCAGGCATCCTGAGTTCCACGTGAGCTCCACTCCAAGGGCCCACTTGTAGTCCAGCTATTAGGAACACACACCATTTTCCTCCACAAAGTGTTATATTAAGAATTCCAGCCAGGTGTGGTGGTACACGCCTGTGATCCCAGTACTTGGGAGGCTAAGACAGAAGGATCACAGGTTTGAAGTCAGCCTTAGCAACTTAGTGAGGCCCTCAGCAACTTTGTGGAGCCTTAAAAAGAAGGGCTGGGGGGTAGCTCAGAGGTATAATGCCTCAATCCCCAGTACCCCCTGCCCCCGAATTCCAACCCTGTCACCCCTATCCCTATGACACGATTTCTGTGGTAACACACATTCCCAATTCTTCACCATACCACCAGGGGTGGGAGGAGCAGGAATGACTTACGATTTCTGAAATTTTTAAGTCTAGTGCAAATTTAAACTCATCCAACTTGGCTTTCTTTCTTTCTTTTTGGTACTAGGGATTGAACCCAGGGGCATTCTACCTCTGAGCTACACCCCCAGCCCGATTTTATTTATTTGGAAACAGGGTCTCACTAGATTGCTGAGAGCCTCACTAAGTTGCCAAGGCTGGCTTCGAACCTGGGATCCTCCTGTCTCAGCCTCCCAAGTACTGGAATTACAAGTGTGCACCACCACACCAGGCTCAACTTGGGTGGTTTTTTTTTTTTTGGTGCCGGGGGTTGAACCCAGGGGTATTCCACCTCTGAGCTATACCCCCAGCCCTATTTCACTTCTTATTTTTTTTTTTTTTGCGATACCGGGGACTGAACCCAGGGGCGTTCTACCTCCGCACTACACCCCTGGCCCTATTTTTTATACTTTA
>PVJS01062598.1:0-10695 GCA_004027185.1 Glis glis | reverse complement strand
ACACACACACACACACACACACACACACACTTTCATACTGTGCCTCTGTGTGATAGTTTCACACTTGGGAATAGGATGAAAGATTAACAGGCAGAACGGGTCTAGAGATCAGAAGAGCCTCCCTGCCCCGGGCTCCTTTCCCCAGCTCCACTGATCTGCAGCCTCCATGTTCTTCTTAATGAGAGGACAGCAAGCCCCAGGACCACAGGGACCTAATGACCCGACTCGCTAAGGGTGGCCTGCATCAGAAAGCAAACGTTCTCATTTACCTACAGAAAACCCTCTTTTAAGTAAAGAGGCCTTTGCCAGAAATAAACGTACAAGGAAATAGTTGGGCTCATCAGCATTGGCTTGCAGCCTTGCTGAAGGCCTGCTGTGGGCAGACGTGATGCCCGGGGCCATGGGTGGTACCTGTGCCCAACACGGGCTGCAGCTTCTGCCCATGGCTGGGTCTTCGGGATGCTAACACAACCTGGCCAGGGCTAACTGTGCAGTTCAGGTGGTCTTTACTCCTGCAGGCTTCCCTTAAGGAGAGAGGACAGTTTTAGGGAGAGGGCAGGAACTGAAACTGCTTGAGGCTCCAGTGACCTCCCAAGGATCCCGTGATGTGATGATTTCTGCATCATTTTCCTGTTTGATTTTCGGCTGTATCTACCACATCCCTTCACCTCTCTCCTCTTTTGGTTTCCATGACCCAGTGTGTGCTGGATCTTCCTGTCTTTCTCTGACAACTCCTTTTCAATTCCTTTCGTGGGTCCTGTATCCACCTCCTCAATGCTAGTGCTCCCCAGCACTCTGCCTCTGCTACTTCCCTTCTTTACACGCCTTTCCAAGAACCCGTCATCCACTCCTCTGATTTTAACACCAACTATAAGCCAATAATTTTTTTTTTTTTGCACGGTACCGGGGATTGAACCCAGGGGTGTTCTACCTCGGAGCTACACCCTGGCCCTATTTTTTATCCTTTATTTATTTATTTATTTATTTATTTATTTATTCATTTATTTTGCGGTACCGGGGATTGAATGCAGGGATGTTCTACCTCTACGCTATGCCCCCGGCCCTATTTTTTATACTTTATTTTGAAACCGGGTCTCACGAAGTTGCGGAGGGCCTCACTAAGGAGAGAGAGAGAGAGAGAGACAGGGAGAGAGAGAACGAGAGAGCTGAGGCTGGCCGCGAACCCAGATCCTCCAGTCTCCACCTCCCAAAGTACTGGGATTACAAGCCTGCGCCACCACGCCTGGCTCTTTTATCCTTTATTTTGAAACTGTGTCTCACGAAGTTGCGGAGGGCCTCACTAATTAGCTGAGGCTGGCCACAAACCCGGATCCTCTGGTCTCAGCCTCCCAAGTACTGGGACTACAAGCATGCGCCACCATGCCCGGCTAAGCCAATAATTTCTAAATGTATACCTTTAAGTTCTTTTATTTTTTTGTGGTATTGGGGATTGAACCCAGGGGCATTCTACCTCCGAGCTACACCCCCAGCCCTATTTTTATTCTTTATTTTGAAACAGGGTCTCACTAAGTTGCGGAGGGCCTCACTAAGTAGCCGAGGCTGACTGTGAACCCAGATCCTCTGGTCTCAGTCTCCCAAGTGCTGGGATTACAAGCGTGCGCCACCACGCCCGGCTCCTATTTTATTTTTCAGTTTTGAAACAGGGTCTCACTAAGTTGTTGAAGGCCTCACTAAATTGCTGAGGCTGGCCTCGAACTTGCGATCCTCCTGTATCAGCCTCCCAAATACTGGGATTATAGGCGTGTGCAACCACGCCCGGCTTAGTTCAGGCCTTTATTATCTCTCACAGTAAGCCCACCATTAGCAAGATCGAGGGATACTACGGGAAGCAGGGCAGGGTTAATGGGAACACGAAAGGTAAATGACAGAGGCGAGGGCAGGGCAGGGCAGGGCTACCTGAAATAAACCTGTTCAGCAACAAAGTAGCCCTGGAGGAACTTCGCGGCCCGGAACTACAAATCCCAGGGATCCTTGCGGCGCGGACCGGAAGTGTCCTGTCCCTGGGTGCAGACGGTGAGGGGCGGTGGCCCGGCGGCGGGAGATTCAAACCTGGAAGAAGGAGGAACATGGAGGGGAGAGGAGCGGGCCGGGGCCGGGCGGCCTGTGAGTGCGGGAAGGGTCCGAGGAGGGTCGGAGGGGCGCCGCTGATGGGGGGCTGGGCCGTGGCGGGAGAGGACCAGGCGGGGCGCGGAGCCGGCTCGGCCGGGGCGGTGGGACTGCTCTGCTGGAAGGAGCGCGTTCCACGCCTCCAAGCTTTCTCCCCCACTTATTCCCACATCTCGGGGCTCCAGGGCCGGGAGAATGTAGGTGGTCTAGATGGCCCCTTAGAACTCAGCAGTCGCCGGGCGTGGTGGGGCACGCTTGTAATCCCAGTACCTGGGAGGCTGAGACAGGAGGATCGCAGGTTCGAGGACAACCTCAGCAACGTAGCAAGACCCTGTTTCCAAACAAAAAATAAAACAGGGCTGGGGTGTAGCCCGGAGGTAGAATGCCTCTGGATTCCATCCCTAGTAACACACACACACACACACACACACACACACACACACACAAATCAGCAGTTACTGATGGCAGCCATACTTGGCAAGCACTGCCACGGGACAGGACTCCTAAAGGGACCTGGAGGACTCTTGGGCTTTGAGACAGTGCCTCTCAAACTTCAAGGTGCCGAAAATACCAGAGACGCTTGTTAACAATGCAGATTCCTGAGCCCTGTCTCAGAGCTTCAGCTGCAGTAAGTCTGGATTGCAGCCCATAATCTGCCTCTATAACAAGCACTGCTGTGTCTCTTCCCCAGGTGAATGATTCAGGTAGTCCTGGGACTTTCAAAAACAACGGGCTAGAGCAGGGCAGGGTCCGCTGGCCCATGCCTATAATCCCAGTACTTGGGAGGCTGAGACGGAGGATTGAAGATTTGAGGCCAACCTCAGCAATTTAGGGAGACCCTGTTTTAAAAAATTTTTTTTTCTTTTTTGGTGGTACTGGGGATGGAACCCAGGGGTTTTCTACCTCTGAGCTACACCCCTAGCCCTATTTCTTTAAATTTTGAAACAGGGTCTTACTAAGTTGCAGAGGGCCTCACTAAGTTGTTGAGGCTGGCCGTGAACTTGTGATCCTCCTGTCTCAGCCTCCCAACTACTGGGATTACAAGTGTGTGCCACAAAGCTGAGCTTCTCTGTTTGAAAATTCAAAAAAAAAATTTTTTTTAGAGGACTAGGGGTGTAGCTCAAAAGTTGAATGTCCCAGTACCAAGCCAAAAAAAAAAAAAAAAATTAGGGAGAGAGACTGGGGTTGGAACTATGGGAGGGTAGAAAGGTTTCCATCTGATCATCTGAAAGACAAAACCTCCTCCTTCTTCCTTCACTCCTCCTCCATTAGGATTCAAAGAGCAAAGTCTATGTCCACCCGTCTCTAGTAGAAGGAAAGCTAGTTCCAACCTAAGAAGGGCAGGAAATTTATTCTGTGGGTGTTTTTTGTTTGTTTTTTTCCCCCAGACTGTGTACTGTGTGTGTGTGTGTGTGTGTGTGTGTGTGTGTGCGTGTGCTTGTCCCGCCCATCTCTCTCAGTCCTCAATTCATAACTGTGAGGTGATGTCACTCATTTACTGGTTTATTTCCCATGCTTAACAACCAGCCCTTGAGGATATACACCCCCTTAGAGGAACCAATGGATTTCCTGAGCTTGGCCAGCACTTTCAAATCTGTACTTGGAGATGTGTGTGTTTTAACTTTCATAACTGCCAATTCAAATAAGCCCTGCCCTGCCCCAAATCATATTGCAGGATATGCAATATAAGGAGCTAGGCTAAAGAGTGAAAATGAGCCGGGCGTGGTGGCCCATGCTTGTAATCCCAGTACTTTGGGAGGCGGAGACTGGAGGATCTGGGTTCGCGGCCAGCCTCAGCTCTCTCTCTTTTTCTCTCTCTCACTCATTCTCTGTCTCTCTCTCTCTCCCCTGTCTCTCTCTCTCTCTACCTAGTGAGGCCCTCCGCAACTTTGTGAGACCCGGTTTCAAAATAAAGTATAAAAAAATAGGGCCGGGGGTGTAGCGCGGAGGTAGAACGCCCCCCTGAGTTCAATCCCCGGTACCACAAAAAAAAAAAAAAAGAGTGAAAATGACATTAAGTGCTGAGTCAAAGACAGCATGACCCAGCGCGGTCTCTGTAAGCTGTCTCAGTTTATTTTCCTGGTGCTTGTGTACAGCTTTCTCTCACCCTGTGTGTTTGATTTTGTATCGTCTTCCCTAAGGAGAATGGGCGGGGTGGGGGAGTGTAAAAGGAAGCTGAGTAGGAGTACTGTCTCAGTGGGATTTCCTGTTCTTGAGTTTGGAGGTCAGAGTGTTGTCTGCATTTAATTAACTTGAAGATTATTTTCCTCCTCAGGTGACCTAAACCAAAAGGATAGTGAAGGTATCTTTGTGATTTTTTTTTTTTTTTTTTTGGTACTAGAATTGAACTCAGGGGCATTCTATCTCCAACCTTCATCCCCAGCCCTATTTTATTTTTTATTTTGAAACAGGGTCTCACTAAGTTGCTGAAGGTCTTGTTGAGTTGCTGAGGCTGGCCTTGAACCTGCCATCCTCTTGTCTCAGCCTTCCAAGTACTAGGATTACCGGTGTGTGCCACCACTCCCAGCCCTTTATGATTTATTTTTATTTATTTATTTATTTATTTATTTATTTATTTATTTATTTATTTTTTGCAGGACTGGGGATTGAACCCAGGGGCATTCTACCTCCGAAATACACCCCCCATCCCTATTTATTCTTCTTTTTTTTTTTTTTTTGCCCATACCTGGGATTGAACCCAGGATCATTCTACCTCCAGGCTACACCCCCAGCCCTATTTTTTATTCTTTATTTTGAAACAGGGTCTCACTAAGTTGCGGAGGACCTCACTAAGTAGCTGAGGCTGGCTACGAACCTAGATCCTCCTGTCTCAGCCTCCCAAGTACTGGGATTACAAGCAGCGTGTGCTGCCACACCCAGCAAGCCCTTTGTGATTTAAAAACATTTTTTTGTTGTTGTTGCTGGGGATATACCTCAGTGGTAGAACAAGGCCTGGGTTTGATCCCCAGCACCGCAAAAACAAATAAGTAAAATAAAATGAAATTCTCTTTGTCCTTCTACTTAATCCCAAGTGAGTGGCATGGTTCCCTTCTTCAGACCACTTTATGCCAGGCGTGGGTGGCACATGCTTGTAATCCCAGTACGTGGGAGGCTGAGACAGGAAGATCGCAGGTTCGCATCCAGCCTCAACAACTACTTAGTGAGGCCCTTCGCAACTTAGTGAGACCCTGTTTCAAAATAAAGAATAAAAAATAGGGCTGGGGGTGTAGCTCAGAGGTAGAATGCCCCTGGGTTCAATCCCCAGAGCTGCAAAAAAAAAAAAAAGATCTAGCTCATGGGTAGAATCCTTTGCTTTCCCTGCTGCTTCCGTAGATTTTATTCCTAGACTATAATCACACTTATCACCTTAGGTTGAAGTTATTTACTTACATGTTTTTCTCTTCTAATAATGATGTTCATATTTCTTCCTTTTGTACTGTGGATTGAACCCAGGGGTATTTTGTGTGTGTGTGTGTGTGGTACTGGGGATTGAGCCCAGGGGGCAGTCTATCTGTGAGCTCCACCCCCAGCCCTATTTTATTTTTTATTTTGAAATAGGGTCTCACTAAGTTGCAGAGGGCCTCACTAAATTGCTGAGGCTGACTGAACCTACAATCCTCTGGTCTCAGCCTCCCAAGTACTGGGATTACAAGCGTGTGCCACCATACCTGACGTTCCTATTTTATTTTTTATTTGGAAACAGGGTCTCACTAAGTTGCTGAGACTGGCCTCTAGTCTGTGATTCTCCCATCTCAGCCTCCCAAGTACTGATCTCCCTCCCTCCCTTCCTTCCTTCCTTCTTTCCTTCCTTCCTTCCTTTCTCTCTCTCTCTCTCTCTCTCTTTTTCTTTCTTTCTTGTGCTGGGGATTGAACCCAAGGACATTCTACCTCCAAGCAACACCCCAACCCCATTTTATTTTTTATTTGGAAACAGGGTCTTGCTAAGTGGCTGAGAATGGTTTTGAACCTGTGATCCATCCTGTCTCAGCCTCCCAAGTACTGGAATTACAGGCATGTGCCACCATGCCCAGATCCATCTTTCTTTAAGAGTAGAGGTCTGCCAGGCGTGGTGGCATACAACTGTAATCCCAGTACTTGGGAGACGGAGACAGGAGGATTGCAGGTTTGAGTCCAGCCTCAACAACTTAGTGAGACCCTCAGCAACATAGGGACACCCTGTTTCATAATGAAAAATAAAAATGGCTGGAGGTGTAGCTCAGTGGTAGAACATCCCTGGGTTCAATCCCCAGTACCAAAAAAAAAAAGCTTTAGTATTAAGCCGGGCGCATTGTGAGCCTGTAATTCCAGCAACTTGGGAGGCTGAGGTAGGAGGATTGTAAGTTTGAGGCCAACCTGAGCAACTTGGTGAGACCTTGTCTCAAAATTAAAAAATAAAAGGGCTGGGGCGTAGTGCTATAGTAAAGCACCCCTGGGGGAAAGGAAGAAGCGTCAGTGCTGAGGCCCTGTCTAATGCTCCCTTCACTGACCTCCTCCCTTTCACTCCTCAGATGAACGCCTCACAGCTGAGGAGATGGATGAGCAGAGGCGGCAGAACGTCGCTTATCAGTACCTGTGCCGGCTGGAAGAAGCCAAGCGGTGAGTGGAGTCCAGAAAGACGGACTCTTTCTGGTCTGCCTTTTGCACTCTCCCCACCCCAGGGACCTGCCCCCAAAGCAAACGCAGCAGGACAAGGGTGTGTTCTGTGGAAAAAAGCTAGTTGAAATAGCATCTTCTAGCTGGCCGTGGTGGCACATGCTTGTAATCCCAGTACTTGGGAGGCTGACACAGGAGGATCGCAGGTTTGCCGCCAGCCTCAGCTACTTAGTGAGGCCTCTGCAACCTAGTGAGACCCTGTTTCAAAATAAAGGCTAAAAAAAAAAAATAGGGCTGGGGGTGTAGCTCAGAGATAGAATGCCCCTGGGTTTAATCCCCACTTACACACACACACACACACACACACACACACACGCACACACACAAAGAAATAGCATCTTCTAGCCAGGTGTGGTGATGCACACCTGTAATCCTAGTACTAGGGAGGCTGAGACAGGAGAAATCACAGGTTGCAGGCCAGCCTGAGCAACTCAGTGAGACCCTCAGCAACTTAGTGAGACCCTGTTTCAAAATAAAAAATATACTATGGAGGTAGAATTCCCCTCAGTTCAATCCCCAGTACCAAAGAAAGAAATAGCATCTTATGTTATTTTTTTTGCGGTACCAGGAATTGAACCCAGGGGCGTTCTACCTCTGTGCTACACCCCCGGTCCTATTTTTTATACTTTATTTTGAAACCGGGTCTCACGAAGTTGTGGAGGGCCTCACTAAGTAGAGAGAGAGAGACAGAGAGAGAGAGAAACAGAGAGAGAGAGCTGAGGCTGGCCGCGAACCCGGATCCTCCGGTCTCCACCTCCCAAAGTACTGGGATCACAAGCGTGCACCACCACACCCAGCCGCATCTTATATTTTTTAAGGCAAATTCCAAACATTACATCCTTTTATCCCTCTAAATCTTTCAATACATATCTCTAAAATCTATGGATATATGCTTACATAACCACAGTGCCATTATAATACCCAGCTAAATTATCTGTAAAACCCTGGAAGATCGATACCCAGGCCATTTCCAAATTGTTCTGATTGTCTAAAAAGAAAATATGCCGGGCGTGGTGGCGCACGCTTGTAATCCCAGTACTTGGGAGGCTGAGACCGGAGGATCCGGGTTTGCAGCCAGCCTCAGCTACTTAGTGAGGCCCTCCACAACTTAGTGAGACCCTGTTTCAAAATAAAGAACAAAAAATAGGGCTGGGGGTGGAGCTCGGAGGTGGAATGCTCCTGGGTTCAATCCCCAGTACCGCAAAAAATAAATAAATAAAAAGAAAATATTCAATTGGCTTATTCAATTAAGATTCTAAAGAAGCTCACATATTATACTTGCCTTTTAAGTCTTTAATCTGGAGCAGCTCCCCTTCCAGCTTTTTCGTTTTTCATGTCATCGACTTGTTTAAGAAACTGGATCACTTTTCCTGTAGAACATCCTACATTCTGACTTTATTTGCTTCCTTGTGTCATTCAACTTGCTCCTCTAAACCCTATATTTCCTATAAATGGAGGCTGGCTCCAACGGCTTGATTAGATTCAGGTTCAACATTTTTGACAAGAAGCCTCCATTGGTGGTGGTATGTGTTTCACATCACATCTCACAGGAGGAACGGTGTCTGCTTGTCCCACTTTTAGTGATGCTAAGTCTGATCTGGGAGTTCAGGTGATAATCTGATTTCTGTCTCCCGACGCTCCTCATGAACCTTTCATCTAATGCCTTCCTCCATTGTTGGTCCTCACTAGAATCTATATTATTGGAGATGCAAAATGACCATTTGCTAATCCTGTCATTTCTTCTTGATTAATTAGTTGAGAATGTTTTCTAAAAAAGAACTTTCAGCAGGGTGTGGTGGTGCACACCTCTCTAATCCTAGTACTTGGAGGCTGAGACAGGAGAATTGCAGATTCACGGCCAGCCTCAGCAACTTAGTAAGGCCCTCTGCAACTTAGAGAGACTCTGTTTCCAAATAAAAAATAGGAAAAAATAAAATAAAAAATAGGGCTGAGGGCGTAGCTTAGAGGTAGAAAGCCCCTGGGTTTAATCCCCAGTACCACAAAAAAATAAATAAATAAAAAAGAATTTTCACCAGGTACAGTAGCACACACCTGTAATCCCAGGGAGGCTGAGGCAGGAGGATCGCAAATTTGAGGCCTGCCTCAGCAACATAGCAAGACCCTGTCTCAAAAATTGAAAAGTTGCTGGGTACAGTGGTGCACACCTGTAATCCTAGTACTTCAGAGGCTGAGACAGGAGAATCGCAGGATCAAGGTCAGCCTCAGCAATTTAGTGAGACCCTGTTTCAAAATAAAAAGAGCTGGGAGTACAGCTCAGAGGTAGAACCAATGCCCCTGGGTTCAATCCCTAGTTGCCACCCCCCAAAAATAAAATTAAATTGGGTGCAGTGGTGCATATCTGTAACATACTTGGGAGGCTGAGAGACAGGAGGAACATAGTTTCTAGGCCAGCCTTAGCAATTTAGCAAAACCCTGTTTAAAAATAAAAAGGAGGCCAGGTGTGGTGGCACACACCTGTAATCCCAGTACTTGGGAGGCTGAGACAGGAGAATCGTAGGTTCGAGGACAGCCTCAGCAAGTAGTGGACTCTCATCAACCTAGTGAGACCCTGTTTCAAAAAAATAAAAATAAAAAAATAGGGCTGCTGGTGTAGCTCAGAGGTAGAATTCCCCTGGGTTTAATCCCCAGAACCCCCCCCCCACATACACAAAAGAGCTGGGGGGGGGTATAGCTTGAAGGTAGAATGTCCCTGGGTTCAAATCCATAGTACCACAAAAGGAAAAAGAAAGACTGCGTTATGAGCCCTGTAGATCATGTTAGCAGACATGAGCACTTTGTGCCCAAGTTTTCAGAGAACAATGCAGAACGAAAGAAGTAGCAGATTTGTGCCGGGCGTGATGGCACACGCTTGTAATCCCAGTACTTGGGAGGCTGAGACCGGAGGATTGCAGGTTTGCAGCCAGCCTCAGCTGCTTAGGCCCTCCGCAACTTGGCGAGACCCTGTTTCAAAATAAAGAATAAAAAATAGGGCTGGAGGTGTAGCCCGGAAGTAGAATGCCCCTGGATTCAATCCCCAGTACCGCAAAAAAAAAAAAAAAAAAAAAAAAGAAGTAGTGGATTTGTGAGCAGGCTGGGTGAGAGGTTATGTTCCGTAACAGACTGAGACTGTTTAGGTAGGCCTCACTGAAGATGGGCAGGATCTGTCAGAGAGGATTTTCTGGGATGGGTGGGACTGAGGGTTGGCCAGTCCAGGTGTTTGGGGCAGCTGGGAAATGGTGGGAACAGCCAGGCAATGGGGTAGGGAAGAACGGGAGGCAGGGGAGGGCCACTCGGGGAGAGAGGGAGGACAGATCCTGCAGTTAGAGTAAACTGGTGTCGCTGCCAGAGTGGCTGAGGAGGCGCTCTGCTCTCATGCTTATAGGTGGATGGAGGCCTGCCTGAAGGAGGAGCTTCCTTCCCCGGTGGAGCTGGAGGAGAGCCTCCGGAACGGAGTGCTGTTGGCCAAGCTGGGCCACTGTTTTGCACCGTCTGTGGTCCCCTTGAAGAAGATCTATGACGTGGAGCAGCTGCGGTACCAGGTGGGCAGAGTGTACTCCACCGCCTCCCCTCTCCCCTCACGTGTCCTCTTCTCCTCACAGCTGTGAAGGTAGGGTGAGTATGTCATTTATTGTCCAAATCGGGACACATTAAAAGATGAAAGAGTCTGGGCATGGTGGCACACACCTGTAATCCCAGCACTTGGAAGGTTGAGACAGGAGATTTGCTGGTTCGAGGACAGCCTCAGCAACTTAGTGAGGCCCTCAGCAAATTAGTGAGACCCTGTTTCAAAAGAAAAAAATAGGGCTGGGAGTATAGCTCAGAGGTAGAATGCCCTGGGATTCAATCCCTAGTATTACACACACACACACACACACACACACACACACACACCACACACACACACACACACACACA
>PVJS01062597.1:0-10691 GCA_004027185.1 Glis glis | reverse complement strand
CACCATTTTTGTTATCCATTTATCTGTTGATGGACACCTAGGCTGGCCACTTCTATTTGACAGAAGAGATTGTGTACAATTGGTATTAATCCTTCTGCAAACATTTGGTAGAATTCTTCAGTGAAACCATCTAGTCCTGGGTGTTTCTTTAAGGTAGTTTTAAAAGTGTAAATTCAATTTTCTTAATACATAGTTATAAGGCTATTTAAAAGATTTATTTAATATTGGGTGTTGTGGTAGTTTGCATTTCTTGAGAAAGTAAGACATTTTTATTGCCATATGCATATGTGTGGAGTTGTTCATAGCATTTCTTTATTATTATTTGGACATCTGCAGGATCTGTAGTAATATCATTTGTTTAATTCCTGATATTGATAATTTATAAATTATTTTTCCTTCTCAGTCTTGATAGAGATTTATTAGTTTTATTGATCTTTTCAAAAAACCAGCTGTGTTTCAATGATTTTTCTCTATTTCCATTTCAGATTTTATTGCTTTCTGCTCTTTATTATGTCATTCTTTCTGTCTTTTTCTAGATTCTTCCTTTGCTCATCTTTTTCAAGATTCTAAATTCTGAGATTATTTACTTGAGACTTTTCAGTTTTTCTTTTCTTTCTTTTTTTTCAGTACTTGGGATCCAACCCAGGGGCATTCTACCTCTGAGTTCCACCCCTAGCCCTATTTTTTAATTCTTTATTTTTTGAAACAGGGTCTCTCTAAGTTGGGGAGGGCCTCACTAAGTAACTGAGGCTGGCCACGAACCTGTGATCCTCCTATCTCAGCCTCCCAAGTACTGGGATTACAAGTGTACACCACCATGCCCGGCTTCAGTTTTTCTAATGTATGCAATTCGTGCTATAAAATTTCTTCTAAGCACCACTTGGCTGTATCCTACAAAGTTTGATATGTTATACTTTCATTTTCATTCAGTTCAATTTATCTTTTGGTTTCCTTCAATACTTCTTCTTTGATTTAGCATTATTTGGAAGTGTGCTGTTTGAAGATTTTCCTGTTACTTTTTCATCATTTAATTTTAGTTAATTCCATTGTGGCTGCAAAACACAATATGGTTTCATTTCTTTTAAGTTTGTGGATTAATTTTTTTGTGGCCCAGGACTTAATCTACCTTGGTATGTGTTCCATGAACACTTGAAAAACATGTATTCTATTGTTGAGTTTAAATACTGATTAGATTCTGTTGGATGAATGTGTTGTTATTTTAATATCTTATTTTATGTCTAGTGTTTCCATCAATTACTGAGAGGGGTATTTGAAGTCTGCACTATAATTGTAGATTGGTCTATTTATCCTTTAATTTTGTTCCACATATTTTGCAGTTATGTTGTTTGGTACATATACATTTAGGATCGCTATGTCTTCTTGGTGGACTGACTCTTTTATCACTATATAATGCCCTTTTCTGTCTTTGGTCATTTTCTTTATTCTGAAGTCTACTTTTTCTGATATTGATATAGTCACTTCTGCTTTTTTCAATCAATGCTCACATGATATATAGGTATTATACCTTTTGCTTTTCTTTTTTGGCATTGCTGGTGATTGAACTCAGAGCCTTTCACATGCTAGGCAAGTGATCTACAACTGACCACATCCCCAATCCTATGCCCTTTTATTAGACCCACTCTGCCAACTTTATTTTAATTGGTGTATTTAAATAATTTACACTTAACATAATTATATGTTGGTGGTTTTAAATAATACATATTTAATGTAATTATATGTTGGTGGTTAAATCTCCTTTTTTTGTTGTTTGTTTTTTCTGTTTTCATTTCTCCATTTTCTTTGCTTTGCCTACCTGTGGGTTTCTTGAACACTTTTAAAATAGAACTTTTTAGAATATTTTAGGCCTACAGAAACATTTATTGGAAGATGAAGAGATTTCTCACACCCACACATACGTAACGTCTTCCATTATCAATATCCCCTATCAGAGTAGTACATTTGTTATAAATGATAAAAATACAGTGACATATCATTCACTCAGAGTCTGTTGTTTACATTAGGGGCTTGAACATTAAAAATCCATTTTAGTTTTTCTATAGTGCTTTTAGGTGTATCTTTTTGGATAGCTTTTAAAATTAGTTCTTTTAGGAATTACATTGTATGTATATAACTTATCATAATCTATTGCTGTTATCATTTTACCAGTTTAAGTGGAAAACAGAAACCTCATTTCTCTTTATGTCCTTTTACTTCCTTTTCCACTTTAATATATATTTCTTAAAAATGTATTTTATGTACATTTAGAATCACATCAGTGTTATAATTTTGCTTCAACCATCAACTATAATTTAGAAATTGCAAGAGGAGAAAAAAAGTCTTTTGTATTTACCGTATTTACCCATATTTTTTACTTACCATGCTTTCCTTTTTCTCCTATTGTTCTGAAGCTCTTTCTTTTGTTTATTTTCTGTTTAAATGATTTTCTTTAGTAATTTTTTATAAGAATATGTTTGACGGTAACAATTTTTTTGAGTTTCCTCTCATCTGAGAATGTTTTGATTGCCCCTTCATTTCTGAGGGATATTTTTTGCCAAGTATAGAATTCTAGGTTAACATTTATTTTCTTTAAGCACTTGACAAATACGTGTCACTTTCTTCTAACTTCCATAGTGTTTGATGAGAAATCTGCTGTCATTGGTTTTTACGTATAGGTAAAGTGCATTTTTCTCTGGCTGCTTTCAAGATTTTTTTCCCTTCTGGTTTTTAGTTTTTAGAATTTTAACTGTGATGCAACTTGGAATGGATTTTTTTTCTTTTTCCTTTTTTTGTGGTATTGGGGATGGAACCCAGGGGTGCTTTACCATGGAGCCACACCCTCAACCCTTTTTACTTTTATTTTTGAGACACGGCCTAGCTAAGTTGCTGAGGCTGGCTTCAAATTTTTGATTCTCCTGTGTCAGCCTCCCAGGTAGCTGGGATTACAGGTATTCACCATCACACCCTGCATTTAATATCGATTTCATTTGGTTTATGCCGTTTAGAATTTATCTTCTTAAATCTCTAGTTTTATGTATTTTGCCAAATTGGGGAAGTTTCCAGCCATAATTTCTTTGAATAGTTTTTCAAAGTATCCTGCCTTCTTTCACTCCTCCTTTTATGACTCTAGTGAAATGAATATTAGATTTTCTTTTCTTTTTTTTTTCCTGGCAGTACTGGGGATTGAACCCAGGGGTGCCCTACCACTGAGCTATATCCCCAGCCCTTTAAAAATTTTAAAATTTTGAAACAGGTCTCTCTATGTTGTCCAGGCTGGCCTCGAACCTGCTACCCTCCTGTTTCAGTCTCCCAAGTACTGGGATTACAGGAGTGTGCCACCATGCTCGGTGGATATTTTATCTTAGTCCCACAGGTCCCTGGGGTTCAGTTCCTTTTTTCTGTCTGTTTTATGTTGTTTAAGTTGGGTAATTTCTATTGTTCTATCTTCCAGTTCATTGCTTTTTTTCTTTGTTCCTCCAATTCTGCTGTTGAGCCCACCCACTGAGCTTCTTATTTTGGTTGCTGTATTTTTTCAGTTATAAAATATTTCAGTTTAAAATATAAAATTGGTTTTGTTTTACATCTTTTACTTATTTTCTGAGAATTTTTATTTTTTTTTGCTAGGGGTTTCTATTTTACCATTTTTCCCCAAGTGTTTTTGTAATTGCTCTTTGAAGTATGTTTGTTATGGCTGTTATAAAATTGTTGTTAGATAATTCTAACATCTCTCTTATCTTGGTTTTGGTATCTTTGTGTTTATAAATTTAGTCTGAGGGTATAGCTTTTTCACAGTTTTATCAGATTTCCCTCTGAGTATTTCATTTGTTTTTGATGTTATTGCAAATGAGCCTGGCTTCCACATTCTGAGACCTAAGTCAGGATGGGGTTGATGAAGAATTACTCATTACTGAGTATGTAGACTTGTACTGAATACCCCTGTTTTAATCTCCTGGTTTACACTCAATTTGGCTTGGTGGTTCCAAGCTGAGTCTTTTTATCTATTCATTTACTTATTTTTTGTGGTGCTAGGGATTAAACCTAGAGGCATTGTACCTCTGACCTATACCCCCAGCCCTTTTTAAATTTTTTGTTTTGCAACGATGTCTCTGGTTGCTTAGGGGAAGGAAAAGAGGTCTTAGGAGCCCAGTTGCTTCTCAGATCCTCAACTAGTTCTATTATTTTCAGCATCATCTAGGATCCCTTTCTCCTTTCAGAGATACCTGGATACAAAATTCTGAGACTTCCTAGGGCTTTGCAGTGTGAATTTCATTGAAAACAGGCTTGGTTTTTAACCTTCTTTCCAACACCCACATCACTGGTATACTAGTTAGGGTTCTCCAGAGAAACACAGACAATAAGAGGAGATTTATCAGATGGGCTCACATGATCACAGATGCTGACAAGTTTCACAATGGCTGTCTGTAGGCCAGAGAGCTGGTAGGTGTTCAGGTCCAGAAGTTGGAAGTCTCAGAACCAGAGAGAGGCCACGGATGCCCCTGCACTCCGAGACTGGAGGCCCAAGAGCACCCTGGAGGGCTCTGGAACAGTTCCATGTTCAAAGACTGAAGCACCTGGAGTCTGACATCCACGTGCAACAGCAGCAGAAAAATGCGCCCACTAAGAGGGGGGAGTGGGAGCCAGAGAGCAAATTTCCCTCTCTGCTCTTTGGACCCCTCTGGGCCCCTGGATACTGGATGGTGGTGCCCACATCAGAGAAGGGCTTCCTCACTCAGTGCACTCGCCAGTCTTCTCTGGAAAACCTTCCCAGACTTAACCGGACAAGTGCTTTACTGGGCTACCTGCAAGCCAGCCAAGTTGACGCCCCAAACCAAACATGACAGTTGAGGCGGAGCCTTCAGCGCTCTTTGTGGTGTTGCTGGTCAGCCCATACAACTGTCTCCGTTTTAGCTTCTCAAAAAAATTTTTTTATCTCTATCTCTGCTGTTGGTTCCCTTCTGTCTTATCTTTGAATGTTTGTGTGTGTTTGACATTCTTTATTATCAGTTAAGTGGAGTTTCTGAAAGAGTGGAGGCAAATGTTTTTATTCAATCTACCATTATAACCAGAAGTCTTTCCTGTATCTTGACTTCACGCTCCTCAGCTTTACCCATCTTCCAACTTCATAATCTCTCTCTCCCAAGCACCTTCAATACTCTCCTCTCTCTCTCTGTCTCTGTCTCTCTCCTCCACTTGTATGGCTGCCCCAAGCCTGGCTAACCTCAATTTCTTGTCTTTTTCATGCTTCTAAAAGAGCACAGCATTGCTGGGAAGGAATATATGTAAGTTGGCTGGTGACACTTAAAATGTGTAACCATTAGCTGGGCATGGTGGCTCACTCCTATAATCCCAGTACTTGGGAGGCTGAGACAGGAGGATCACAGGTTTGAGATCCGTCTCAGCAACTTGGCAAGATGCTCAGCAGCCTAATGAGATCCTATATCAAAACAAAAAATAAAAAGGGCTGGGGAGTAACTCAGAGGTAGAATGTCCCTGAGTGCAAAGTTCAATCCCCTGTAAAAAACTCTCTCTCTCTCTCTCTCTCTCTCTCTCTCTCTGTCTGTATGTCTTTGTGACCTGTGATTTTAAGTAGGCACTGCACATTGTCTGGAATTCTGCCTTCCTCCTTACAGTGCTTCCTTTTCACTCTCTAAGATGACTTCTATTTTCTCAAACTTCCTGCAGTATCTCCCTTCCCTTTCTGGAACATTGCCTCTTTCAGGAACATTCTTGTTTCTAGACCTCTAACCTTCAAACCTCTCTACTCCTGTACTCACACTCTCTGTGTTCAATTACAGCGAAAGGAGCATCCTTCACCTTGTGCCAGAATACCCCCACCCTCGATGTCCCATTAAATTCGTTCATATAACCATCCTTATCCTCCTCCCTGCATCTGTGGTCTCTCCCTTACTACCGGGTCATGGCTAAAGGCCGATATACACATGCTGAAATATTTCCCATCTCAAAAAAGTCCAATTAATTAATTGATTGGTGCATTGTAATTATACATCATAGTGAGATAGCAATACATTCACACACACAACATCACTTGGTCTGTTTCCCTCCCCATGCCTCCCCCGCCTCCTCCCTCCCCGTACATGATGGCACCATCTCAAAAGCTCAACAAAGCAAAATATTTTCTTGTTTATTATACGCAGGCGACATAGCGCTGCTTCCCCTCCACCTTCCAACCCTCCAGCAGGCTGTCTCCTGAGCTCCACAGTGCCTTTCGGAGGACGCAAAGTTTAGAGTGGTTACATTGAGGAAAGAAGGCAAAAAGGACTTTTGCACGATGGTGCAAAAAGGAGTTCAAGCCAGCGTGGTGGTGCCCACCTGTGATCCTAGCACTTGGGAGGCCGAGACAGGAGGATCGCAGGTTCACGGACAGCCTCAGCAACTTAATGAGACTCTCAGCAACCTAGCTAGACCCTGTTTCAAATGAAAATAAAATTTTTTTAAAGGGCTGGGGGTATAGCTCAGAGGTAGAATGCCCCTGGGTTCAATCCCTAGTACCACACCAAAAAAAAAAAAAAGAAAGAAAAGAAAAGGATGATCACAGATGGGTTGTGACTGAAGAGGGAATTGGTATTGAGGAAGGTGTGTTTCTTGTTTTGCTTTATTTGTTTATATATTTTTTTGTGGTACTGGGGATTGAGCCCAGGGGCATCCTACCTTAGAACTACACCCTTGGCCCTATTTAAAATTTTTTTTTATTTTGAAACAGGGTCTCACTAGGTTGATGAGAGTCTCACTACTTGCTGAGGCTGTCCTCAAACCTGTGATCCTCCTCTCTCAGTCTCCCAAGTACTGGGATTACAGGCGTGCGCCACCACACCTGGCTCTAAATTGTTTATTTTTAATTTTTTTGTGTGTGTGGTACTGGGGATTGAACCCAGAGGCATTCCACCTCTGAACTATACTCCAGTCCTTTTTTGTTTTTTTGTTTTGAAACAGGGTCTTGCTAGGTCACTGAACCTCTTGCTGAGTTGCTGAGGCTGGTCTTGAACTTGCGATCCTCCTGTCTCAGCCTCCCAAGTGCTGAGATTACAGGTTTGTGCCACCATACCCAGCTCTAAATCTTTTCATTTCAATAACATAGTCTCAATTATAAAATTGTTAAATAATTTAATACCTATTTATACCATTTTAACAGATTAATCTTGTCTTAAAAAAGTAAAGCTCTCAGTGACCATTAGCTTTTTTTTTTTTTTTTTGCGGTACCGGGGATTGAACCCAGGGGTGTTCTACCTCTGTGCTACACCCCCGGCCCTATTTTTTTTTATACTTCATTTTGAAACTGGGTCTCACGAAGTTGCGGAGGGCCTCACTAGGTAGAGAGAGAGAGAGACAGGGGGAGAGAGAGAGAGAGAGAGAGAGAGAGTTGAGGCTGGCCGCGAACCCGGATCCTCCGGTCTCTGCCTCCCAAAGTGCTGGGATTTCAAGCGTGTGCCACCACGCCTGGCTGACCATTAGCTTTTTATTCTTTTTTAACTTTAAATTTATTTTTAACTGATACATACAAGCATAAAAATTACACATTCTTATGAGGTACTTCTGATTTTTTTTTTTTGTGGTACTGGGGATTGAACCCAGGAGCATTTTACCTCTGAGCTAGACCCCAGCCCTATTTTATTTTAGTTTTTTTTTGGAACAAGGTCTCACTAAGTTCCTGAGGGCCTCTCTAAGTTGCTGAGGCTGGCCTCAAACCTGCGATTCTCCTGTTTTAGCCTCCCAAGTACTGGGATTACAGGTGTGCGTCCAGTCCCTGTGATGTTTTGATATATGTATACATTATGTAATGTTTCAATCAGATTAACTACATATATCTCTTTAAACACTTATTATTTCTGAATGGTGAAAACATTTGAATATTTTCTTCTAGCTGTTTGAAATATACAGCACATTATCATTATCTATAGCCACCCTACTGAGCAATAGAACACCAGAACTTGTTGTTCCCATTTAACTCTAACATAACAATCAGCTTTTTATCTATAAACACACCCAGCAAGGAGATGACTGATTGGATTGTCCACTAAGCCAAGATGAGCATGCAGGGCAAGTGTCTCAGCTTCGAATGGGCGTGAGAGCGGGCGGCCACCTGAGCTGCTGGTCAGAAATACGTATTTCCAAGCCACTCCCCAGGAGACTCAAGTCATCAGGATTAGGGAGCAGTTGGGGAACTGTTTTAAAACAAGTGGCCCAAGCAACTCACAACATCCAGCGAAATCAGGAAACACTACCTTACAGGAACTTTTGATGGCATGGCAGTTACCTTGAATTTCAAGGTTAAGGTCCCTGGGGTTTTCTTGAGGGGTACAAGGTACCCTTGGAGGAGCAACCGACTTCTTTGACCAAATGTTCTTTTCTTCTTCTTCTTCTTCTTCTTCTCCTCCTCCTCATTATTATTATTATTATTATTATTATTATTATTATTATTGTTTTGGTACTGGGGATTGAACCCAGGGGCGTTCCACCTTTGAGCTACACCCCCAGCCCTATTTTATTTTTCATTTTGAAACAGTTGTTGAGGCTGATGTCGAACCTGCAATCCTCCTTTCTTAGCCTCCCAAGTACTGGGATTACAGGTGTGCACCACCATGCCTGGCTCCAAATGTTATTTGCAGAATATAAGCAGGAATGTGAATTCTCCATTAGCCAAGTTAGAAACAGGAAAGAAAACCACTGTAGGGGGCCGGGCGTGGTGCCGCACGCTTGTAATCCCAGTACTTTGGGAGGTGGAGACTGGAGGATCCGGGTTTGTGGCCAGCTTCAGCACGCGCACGCGCTCTCTCTCTCTCTCCTCTCTCTCCTCTCTCTCTCTCTCTCTCTCTCTCTCTCTCTATCTATCTAGTGAGGCCCTCTGCAACTTCGTGAGACCCGGTTTCAAAATAAAGCATAAAAAAATAGGGCTGGGGGTGTAGCGGGGAGGTAGAACGCCCCTGCGTTCAATCCCCGGTACCGAAAAAAAAAAAAAAAAAAAACACTGTAGGTATTTCAAGAGAGACAGTTTATCTGGGAGTTGGAAGGGCTGGAAAAACAAACTGGAGGAAGGTGAAATTACCTAGAATCTAGCGCCCCGTGCTGGAGGAGCAAAGGGGAGCCAGGGTATGGGAAGCAGGAGGTTGCTGAGGCTCCTGCTATGGAGTGGATCCCATGCTTAGATACCCCAGGCTTAGTGGGGCTGGGAACATCTGAGGAGAGAGGGAAGGAGAGAGAGAGAGAGAGAGAGAGAGAGAGAGAGACTGAGAAAATGAACAATAGCTCCTGCCCTCTCCCTTCAGTCTCTTCCAGTGCTTTTCATTGGCTGAACCTGACTGGAATCTGGCTGGGAAGGGAGTGTGGGAATTGTAGTTTGCAGGCGTCTAGCCCTTTGTGATACAGAGTACAACACAGATGGCGGGTGGGCATGGTGCTGACAGACAACAGGCAAATAACCAGCTAGGGGCGGGGGGAGTCAAAACAAGGTCACCAAGCCCGGGCGTGGCTGTGCACGCTTGTAATTCCAGTACTTGGGAGCCTGAGACAGGAGGATCGCAGGTTCGCGGCCAGCCTCAGCTACTTAGTGAGGCCCTCCACAACTTAGTGAGACCCTGTTTCAAAATAAAAAATAAAATAGAGCTGAGGTAAAGCCCAGTACCACAAAACCAACCAACCAACCAACCAACCAACCAACCAACCAACCAATGAACCAACCAGGGTCATTACCCAGGGCCATGATAAGTGTGAGAAAAAAAAAGTCACTGTTCAAAGGAGAGGCTGGTTAGAGTTTGGAGTCATCATAGTTGGGTCCATTTTTACTTGTATTGGTTCTCATTGTCCTGCATGATACAGTTTATGACTTAACAAATGGAAATAGAATCTATCAGTTACCATTGTCTGAGTCAGAAGTCACTAGCAGCACTTGGAATGCGTCAAGACCATAGCCTTATTTTGCAAAGCTTACACTTTTTTAAAGAAATTTTGAATTGGTGGTCAAATGTAAAGACTATGACATTTCACATAAAAATAAAGAATTCCAGCTTCTCTTGAAAGGTCATATCTGGCAGCATCGTAATCTTATTCCAAGGTGGCTGCTATCAGTTAGAAGGAGAATAATGGCCTATCCTATCTATCTATCAATCATCTATCTATCTATCTATCTATCTATCATCATCCATCCATCTATCATCTATCTATATCTATATCTATCAATCATCTATCTATCTATCTATCTATCATCATCCATCCATCTATCATCTATCTATATCTATATCTATCTATCTATCATCTATCTCTATCATCTATCTATCTATCATCTATCTTCTATACTAGGGATTGACCCCGGGATGCTCTACCACTGAGTTGCACACCCAGCCCTTTTTATTATTATTTTTTATTTTTGAGATAAGGTCTTGCTAAATTGCTGCGGCTGGTCTCAAACTTGCGATCCTCCTTCCTCAGCCTCCCAGTGGCAGCCCCGTTTAAACAGAGCACTGGGTCTCACATGTGTCTTCCTTCCACGGTGTGCCTGCCTGGTCTGTGGGTATTTGAGTGTGCCAACTGCGGTCTTAACAGACCACTGCATTTTTTTTTTTTTTGCGGTACCGGAGATTGAACCCAGGGGTGTTCTACCTCCGCACTACACCCCCGGCCCTATTTTTATACTTTATTTTTGAAACCGGGTCTCATGAAGTTGTGGAGGGCCTCACTAAGTA
>PVJS01062596.1:0-10653 GCA_004027185.1 Glis glis | reverse complement strand
GGGATTGAACCCAGGGGCGTTCTACCTCTGCGCTACACCCCCGGCCCTATTTTTTATACTTTATTTTGAAACCGGGTCTCACGAAGTTGCGGAGGGCCTCACTAAGGACAGAGAGAGAGAGAGAGAGACAGACAGACAGACAGACAGACAGAGACAGGGAGAGAGAGAGAGAGCGCTGAGGCTGGCCGCGAACCCGGATCCTCCGGTCTCTGCCTCCCAAAGTACTGGGATTACAAGCGTGCGCCACCACACCCGGCCCCCCAGCCCAATTTTATATTTTATTTTGAAACAGGGTTTCACTAAGTTGCTAAGAGCCTCACTAAATTGCTTAGGCTGGCTTCCAACCTGTGGTCCTCCTGTCTCAGCCTCCCAAGTACTGGGATTACAAGCGTGGGCCACCATGCCCGACTGAAATAGAAACTTTAGTAATGTGATCTGTAGAATTGTTTCCAAAGTATATTATTGGTGGTAGTGGTAGTCATGTGTGATTATTTGTTTTTTATAAAGTTGTTTTTAACTACATAGTTATAGTCAGCTGATCATCCAAACCAAGTAGAGACTGACATCTTGTCCCCCTTTTCTTTCTTGTTACACAAAGTAGCAGTAGAGACCTTCCCTTCTCCTTTTCCTAAGAAATTGGGGGAAGTTTTTAGTACTTATTGCCATAATGTCCTGTTTATGAATTTATTTTTTAATATACTTTTATTGGTGCATTATAGTCTCACACCATACTGTAAATCATGTTGATAGTGACATACATGCACATAGCACCTGTTGGACTATCCCCAGCCTGTTTATGGATTTAAATGACTTGGTATCATTTCTACCTTCCATTTACCTTTTAGGGATTTCTAGGTACTCCAGGGGAAAAGGGTTAAAAAAATAGTCTTTATTGAAATGAAATAAAAAATTACAGAACATGAGTGTTACTTTTAAAGTGATTTTGGGTTTCATTTGGATCTTTGAAAAATCAATTTAAGGTAGTAATACTGATCTTTAGATAAGTCATCCAATACTCAATAATTAATTAATTTCATACTCTTTATACACATACATCAGCTTTTATTGTATAAGCACTTAAGGGTCATTGAAATGGATGAGCATTATTTTAAAACTTTTCATATTCCAGTCTTATAAGGAGCTTATTAAAGTACCTAATCCATTTATACTCCTTTTTTCTTACTTCAGAAATAATTTGAATTTCCTAATGGGTTCTTGGTGGCCCAACCTTGAAGATCTTTATGAAGCAAATGTTCCAGTGTATAGGTTTATTCAACGGCCTGGAGATTTGGTGTGGATAAATGCAGGCACGGTCCATTGGGTTCAGGCTATTGGGTGGTGCAACAACATTGCTTGGAATGTTGGCCCACTTACAGGTATTTTTAAAAATATAAAAAACAAAAAAGTTTAATTTATAAAGGTTTACATATAAGTGTATTCTTTTTTCCTCTTGAAGTCTACTAACTAAATATTGGAAGATGAGCCTCCTTGCATCAAATTTCAATTTATAGTACAAGTAATTAAATTCAAGTTAACACATGAAAATCCAAGACCATGGATCTAAGCAAATAGCAAATTGATGTGTTTGTAGAGTGCTTGATTTTGTTTTACGAAGGAAACCCTTTTATGAAGGAAAAAGGTTTCCTTTTATGAAGGAAACCCTTCATGGGAGAAAGCAAAGTAGGAAATGATTCTCTTTATCTGTCATATGAATGACCCTGTTATGTCAACTTCTGTTTGAATTACGCCTGCCATTAGGCTGTAGTCAATTAAGGTTAGAAACATGGCCTTTGGAGCCACAAAGACCTGGATTTGGACCAGGATCTAGTTAACTTAACTTTGGGCAAGTTATTTAATTTCTTTAGTTCTCAGTTTCTTCATCTATAAAATGGAGATAATAAAATTAATAAGGTGATGGTAATAATTAAATGAGATAATGGATAAAAATTAGCTCAGCACAATGCCTGGCACATAGTCATAGAAAGTGCTCTTTTTATATGATTGATATTGTCATAAAACGTAAACGTTATTTTTGTAGTGTTTCGAGGTTTTCAGAATTAGTGTTGAGGGTATCACCTAAGATAGTGATAATGATTATCTTAATGTCTTTTGATACTTTGGGTTGCATTATAACTGTTTTTTTTTTTCCTAGCCTGCCAGTATAAATTGGCAGTGGAACGGTACGAATGGAACAAATTGCAAAGTGTGAAGTCAATAGTACCCATGGTTCATCTTTCCTGGAATATGGCACGAAATATCAAGGTCTCAGATCCAAAGCTTTTTGAAATGATTAAGTAAGTGCTTTCTAAAACTGCCGTAGTCTCTCTTTTGGGGGAGTGTTAACTATTAAATACTTACTTTCATCATAGCATTATGTTGACATTAAAACAAAATGGTCCAGAAGTCTAGCAAAATGTAATATGAAAATCCACATGTTAAAAATACTTTTCCCTTCCAAATAGCCCACCATGGTACAGGAAGAAACATAGGCACAAATGATTCTAAACCAGTTCACATTCCTGTGCTTACCCCATCTTCTCTGAACCACCTGATTTCCCTGGAGAACTTTAGTTTTAATATTAAAATTCTGCTTTTAGTAAGTGCAGGGATAATAGCATCACAAAATAATTGCTATTACAGAGAAATTAACCATGATTATAGGGATTTGACTGAAATGTTAAATTTTTATTGTTTAAATTGCCCATCTTATAATTGTCCCTCTTCTCAGCTGCTTTAAACATTTAATGCAATTCATATAAATTCTTATTTAGTGCCTTAAACTTCTCATTTGTTGTCACAGTTTCTATCCTAGCTATTTTATAAATCTATTTAGAAGTAACATTTTCAAACAGTTCTGTATAACAGTGTTCCCCTAAATTTTGTATCCTACTACTACCTCTGCCCCCAAAAGGTGGGGAATTATGGTCAAAGAACTATGGGAAGCTGGGCATGGTGGCACATGCTTGTAAACCCAGTACTTGAGAGGCTGAGACAGGTTTATAGCCAGTCTCAGCAACTTCATGAGGCCTTCCACAACTTAATGAGACCCTGTTTCAAAATCAAAACAAATAAAATAGGGCTGGGGTATAGCTCAGAGGTAGAAGGCCCTTAGGTTCAATCCCCAGTACCATGCACAAAAAAAGATATAAATATAGGAAATGATGGATTAAATAATATCGAACAAGTCCATTATTTCCAAAATTATTTTTTAAATTGAATTTTTGTAAAATTTTTAGATACCATTTTATCGATGTGTTTTGTGAATGGGAAATTATAATGTATTTCCCAACTTTTTTTGATGATCATCTTTTTGAAGAATTGTTCACAAAAGCTCATTTTGGAATATACTGCTTTATATTCACTGATAAGTTTGCTTTAGTCTTTGTTAAAATAGCATTTTCATTCAGTATTTCACCTGTGGGTATATTAATTTGGTCTGCATGTGTTGTTTTCAAAATAATATCCTCTGAAAGTAATCCTAGCTTATTAAAATTATTTCCAACCTAAATCCAAAATTATATTCAAACAAAAATTATGTGGGCAAGGTGACATGCCTGTGAATTATCTTATGACATAGTCCTTTAGCTTACGACATAGTCCTTTATTGCACTGTTCACTTAGTACTGGGCAAAAGGAGTTAGGTACAGGGAGCCAAAAAGGAACAAAACTCAAATCATAGCAAATAACGTACAAATCCCTTAAAACAATGGACCCTAAGCACCATAATCTTTCTATAAATAAAATTGCCAGGGGAGAGAGGTTTGCCTATCTACTTATTCTATCTCAGAATGGTACTTTGTTCAATATTGTTGGGGTGGTGACCCAAAGTTACTGAAGATGTTTAGTAACTTGAAGGTAGATATAAACTAAATGCTAATTCAGATCACCTAAAAGTAAAAGGATGGTCCACATAAAATCCAATGTAAAAGTAAACAAGTATAAGATTGTACATGGACTTTTAGGATATGGGTAAAGACTTTATACATTTGTTCTAAGTGTTACAGGTTACCATTAAAGGTTTTTAAGCAGGATAGGAATGAGTTCAAATTTCAGTTGTAAAAAAATAGAACTATTTGCTTTGTGGAGAATGGATTCCAAGGGCAAAATTAGAAGTAGGACAGTTAGGAGGCAATTACAATAGTACAGACCAACTTGGACAGAGCTTTTCCTGTGGAGGTGGAGAGAAGGATCAAACTAGAGACTCTTGTGGACCTGAAGCTCACAGAACGTATTCATAAATTGAGTAAGGGGAAAAGGGACCAAAGAAAAATTGTTGGCAATATTGTTCTTCCTGCCTGATCTTTGATAATTTAAACATTGTTCACTGCTATCATCTTTCCCTTTCTTTAACCTACCCATATCATACTTGCCACCCTTCTAGACTCCTTCCAATTAATTATTGTCCTTCATAATGTTTTATAAATGTTGGGTATTGATACCTGTATTATCTTTGTAATAGTGTTGTCCTGTGTTGACATTGGACACACAAAATTTTTCTAACTAAAATTACTGGTAATAATGTTATTTATCTTTTTTTTAACATTTTAACTTCAGTGCACTTAGATACATACCTGTACTCCATTTTACCCAGCAATGCAAAAAGTATAATCATTTGAACCTTGATTACGTTGTTTATTATATTAAGAATTCTGAGCCGGGTGCAGTGACACCTTCTTATAATCCCAGTTCGTGGGAGGATTGCAGGTTTGAGGCCACCATCAGCAATTTAGCAAGACCCCATTTCAAAATAAAAAATAAAGCCTACCATGGTAGCACACACCTGTAATCCCAGTATTTGGGAGGCTGAGACAGGAGGATCGTAGGTTCAAAGCCAACTTCATCAACTTAGTGAAGCCCTTAGCAACTTATTGAGACCCTGTTTCCAAATAAAAACATAAAATAGGGAGAGAAGGAGAGAGAGAAAAAGTGAGCTGAGGGTATAGCTTGATTGTAGAATGCCTCTGGGTTCAATCCCTAGTACCACAAAAAAAAAAAAAAAGAAGAAGAGGAAGAAGAATTCTACTTCCAGCTTGAATTGTCATGACATGGATTAGTAAATTCTATTTATCATCAGACCAACTGTAAATGTTAACCACAGGTCCAGACCCACAGTTCTTGCTTTATAAGCTTCCTTTTTAAAATGCATTCATTCAGTCACTGCTAAAAATGTACTTTTTACCAATCAGCATTGATCCCATTCTTTCATTTAATGAGTATTTGCTAACTAAATATAAAACTCTGGGCTAGGCACCAAAGATTTATAAATATCTGCTATAGGTCCCATTAGTACATATAAATAAATAGACTGAAAGGACTACAGTGATATATTCAAATATTGGAATTTTTCCAGCCCACAGAGTCTGAGAAGTCTTTTAGTGCTGTGTGTTGTGGGGAGGAATGTATTTTATGTGAAGGGTGAAAATATGTAGACAAGGAGATGAGAAAAGAGGATCTCCTAAAGCCAGCTAGGACCAAACTCTTGCCTCATCATAAAAATGCCTCAGTTCATCCATAAAATAATAGTATATCTGCATATCATGTCTCCTTAAATCAACACAGTCACATTTTCCACCAGTGAAGGAATGAGTCTCTTTTCTTCAGCTGAGCACCAAACAAAATAGTTGGCTTATGTAGAAAGGTCATATTGTATGACAGATGCCAAATCTCACCTATAAAAATCATACTCAGCATGGTAAGCTGCTTTCATTGTGAGAAGCTCAAGGCAAGTCTTGATTCTAGAGGAATAGCAAATGCATACTGCATCCAGGTCTTCTCTTCTGCTCTCATTCTCTCCCCAACACCTCCCTCCCTCCCTCTCTCTCCTGACCTCCTTCCACTGTGTCTTCACGTGAGCTTTAATGTATATGTGATACAACTCTGTTGTACATATGTTGACAACACAGTACATTGTGACTTGAGCACTGTTTTAGTCACCTTTTCTGTTTGCATCTCACAATGCAAAATGCATTTGAACCGTCTCCAAGACTTCCCATAGTCTTTACAATTGCAGCATCTCTCAAAAGTCCAGAATCCAGAGTTTCTTCTGAGACTCAAGGTAAACTCTTTGCTGTGATCCCCCATAAAAATAGAAAGCAAGTTATATGCATCCAATGTACAATGGCACAGAGTAAACATTTGCATTCCTCAAGTGAGGGATAGGACGATAGAAAGAAGGAATGGAACCAGAACAGGACCAAAGTCCAGCAGGGGAAACATTAAATCCTGTATCTCCACTTCTGGCATCTCTTAGTCTTGGGGATTCCCATTGCAACTTTGGTTTGAACCTCACAGCTTCACAAATTGTCCTCTTTGGGCTTGCTTAAAGGGATTCCAATCCTGCCACACTTTGCCTGTCCTCTCAGGCTGTCCTTTGAAATCTGGGGGGAAGCTTCCATAGCTCCTTTACTCCAGCAAAGCCAGCATTATGTCAGCGTCAAGATCCACCACCAGCCAGTGGCACATACCTGTAATCCCAGTACTTGGGACATTGAGTCAGGAAGGTTGCAGGTTGAAAGCCAGCCTCAACAACCTAGCAAGACTCTCAGCAACCTAGTGAGATTGTTTCAAAAACCAAGGGTAGTTATGCCTTCTTTAGTCATGGCTATGGGACAGAATCTGAGTGCCTTTTTTCAAAATGGCCACTGTTGAACATGTCTCCATGGTCACATCCTTCATCCTGTGATGAGTGGACTCTTGCTGATTTCCAAGATACCTTCAAAGCATCATTCTCATTGTTTCTGAGCTAAGTACTTCTCTTCAGTGACCATAATCTCTCCAGCAACCACACCATCCCTGGCCCCAATTTTACATGGGCTTTTCTGGCTAAACTGCAAGTTTTCAAAATCTTTCTCCTCTGCTTTCTGCTCCCTTTGTCACAGTAAACTTGGATATAAGATGCCAGCATTACCCATGCCACTGTCTCAACGCTCTGCCTTTTTGAAATGTCCTTGGCCAGATTAATTAGTGCATTACCTTTAAATCCAGCCTCACTGTCTCAGGACCAGAATATAACATGGGCGGCTTCTGGACCGATCCCCTATGGAGTCCTCCTTGCCATCTGAAACCTCAGCACAGTCTTTACTATCCCTGTTCCTATCTGCATTTTGGTCCTCCGAACTCCCACCAGAATCACCCATGAAGTGCTGCTGCTTTACAGCGTTCTAAGGCTTCTCCAAGCCATATCCCCAGACCTGGTTTCCATGGAGTCAGAGATAGTGACAGCAACGCTCCACTCCTCAATACCGATTTCTATTTTAGTCCGCTTTCCTGCTGCTGTGACCAACATACACTTGACAAGAACAACTTAGAGGGGGAAAAGTTTATCGGGGCTCACCGTTTCAGAGATTTCAGTCCATAGGGCTGGCTCTGAAGCATAATGGCAGCAAGGGTAGCAGGATGCGCTGAGGGACTCTGTACTCAGATGATGGAGCCCAGAAGCAGAGATCAATGGAAGGGGATGAAGAACGCATAATCCCCAAGACCACACACCCCAGTAACCTACCACCTCCAGTCACACCCTACCTGCCTAAATCACCACCCAATAAATACATTCAAACTGTTAATCCATTAATGGATTTATCCACAGATGACATTAGAACCCCATGATTCACTTATTTCACCTCTGAACATTTTTGCTTTACCAATACATGAGCTTTTCTTGGGAACGTTCTATATCTAAACTGCAACTGGGCAGTAATTCCATATGTTAAAGGACAGTAATCCTTTTTTTGAGTTGTTCTTCTGAGAGAGAATTCAAAAGGAAGACACAAATAGGGGAATATAAGAGATTTATTTAGGGAAGTGGGGGCCAGCTGTGAGGTTACGATCCAGAGAAAAGTGGTCTGAAATCGGCTGTTTTCTGGAGTGGAAAACGGGCGTGGAATGAAGAAGTTACATTTCAGAGAGTATCTGAAGTGGTCCATTTCCGAGAGCGGTGGACAGTGTGGAGTCTTCCAGGTGGCTAGTGAGCTTTCCTCACTCTGGAAACCTTCCCCCTAGTACATAGCACATGGGGAGGTCACTATTTCTTTTCATGCCATAGCTTAGTGTGTCTGGTGCCCAAGTGAAACCCTGCAGGGGGTTATGCATGCAGTTTTCTAACCAGGGTTCTCTAACAGCAGCTAGGCAGGGAGTCCCATATTTTGATTCATGAGGGCATGCCTTCCTTTTCCTCAGGTACATCAGGTCAGTCCCGTCTTGCCCACCTGCTCATTTCTGTCTAGCTGCCTAACAAAATCATAACAAGCATAATATGTGTGATGAGGAGTAGAATCAGATATAAACGGTCAGAAGTAGAGCATGTTTTGTGTGCCAGTCTTAAGACTTCATTCTTTTGGAAAACTTGGGTTTTTTTTAAACTACTATGATTTAATTTGGGTATCATAAAGATCTTTCTGTCTGGTAAATAAATAGAACAGGGACTGGGTATGTAGCTGAATGGTAGGGCATTTATTTGCCTAGCATGCGCAAGGCCCTGGTTCTGTCTCTAGCAACACACACACACACACACACACACACACACACACACACTCACTAGAATAAGGTGGTTTTGGTTGATAGGAGAAAGGAGTAAACAAAATATCCTCTGGGTTTTTAAGTCTCAGTTCTAGATTGTTTTGTAATAATCGTAATTAATAAATTGAGCTTGGTACTTAGCCACGCACAGAACAAAGTGCTTCCCAGATTATATCTCAGCTATTCTTTCCAGCATCCCAAGGTCATCCGATTGGTTCCATGGAGAGCCAGAATTTAAACCCAGTCTGTTGCGCATGAATTCCTTTGTGCGCAAGTTTGAGGAATCAGTAAAACAAAGCTGTTTAGAAGAAGCAGAGTCACGGAGACTTCTGCCTAGCAGTTTATAATTGCCTTGAAAGCAAGAGGAGGGGAGGAAATGGGGACCGATTTGGGGGACTATTTATACTTAAAAAGAGGAAATAGGCCAACTAGATAAGGTTCAGAGGAGAGCATGGAGAATGTATTATTACAGAAACAGAGAAGGACCCTTTTCCTCAAGCATGGTTTTACTATAAAATTGTAGTATCCACATCTCTGCTTTGTTCCTCAACTTTAGTATCCTGACAAAAAAAGTGGTATTGGTTTGTTTTGACTTGTGAGCTGTGCCGATTCTTAATAAACTGTTCTCCTTTGCCACTTCTTTCCTCTGCTTTGAATCATTTTCTTAATGTGCTGTTCACTACCCACAGTTATTTGGCCTTCCACCCTCAGTATGCCCAACGCTTCTCTTGCTGAGGTCACTAGAGACCAACTGTTTTAATTATTAAAAGATGCGAATATAAACTTCTTTTAAAATCTACATTTTTAAATTTTAAATCTAACCGCCACTTACCTTGTCAGCCATTTCTCCCATTGCTGCCTTTAGATGTGTGCTTGAATTGTTTTCTATTTATTTTTACCGCTGTATTTGCTATTTTAAACCATCTCTAATAGGAACGTGAAAAAGTAAAATGGAGAAGATATACAAACATAGTTGTCCTTAATTCTCTCCACGATTGTTGCATTTTGTTCTTAAATATTATAAATTTGCAATGTGTGATTATTTTCAAGTTTTCATAGTTAAGTGCTAAGTTAGCCCATCCAAAAAAGAATGTAAGCAAAATTTGCCGAACATTGTTCCTTCTTATCCCCTCACTCGGCTCTACCCAGTTCTTTTTGTTTATTCAATAAATCTTTATTATGGACTGAGTTAATGCGCAGATATTGTGCTAGGTGAAAAGGATTTGACCACTTCTCACACTACTCAAAATAAATGCCGAAATAGTCAAACCATTAAAACACATATTCTTTAATAAGGAAGATATTGCTAAGAAACAATGGGGCAGCACAGAGTGAGGCATTTCTGAGAGAGGGGAAGACTCAGGAAAGGCCTCACTGAAGAAGTGCAATAGCTCCACAGTCTCTTACCTTAAACCCTTTAGGCCAAATGTGTTTGGAAATTCAGAAAAGTTTGAATTTAGAGAGGTAATAGGGTACCATTTATATTATATTGTACCCTCCCAGCAGAGTTTGTTGCAGTATCCTGGAATCAAACACATTAATATTTTTATAGTAAAACATAGAAATAGTCATGCTAACGAGCTAAGTGAAACCTATAAATAGCTCTAGGTCAAGTTTCAATACCAAAGGAGTTTATGAAAAATTTTGGAGCTGAGCGTTGTGGCGCAGACCTATAACTCCAGTACTTGGGAGACTGAGACAGGAGGATTACAGATTTGAGGACAGCCTCAGCAACTTAGCAGACCCTGTTTCAAAATAAAAGATAAAAAGGACTGGGTGTGTAGCTTGAAGGTAGAATGCCTCTGGGTTCAATCTCTAGTATCAAAAGAAGAAAAAATGATGGTATTATCAGGGCTTATAGCCCTGTATTTGTATTTCATGATTTAATTATGGGAAGCAGTAGTATCTCCTATTATAATCTACTCATTCCTCATTATCATTTTATTTATTTATTTATTTGTTTGTTTTTTTGCGGTACTGGGAATGGAACCCAGGGGCATTCTACCTCCAAGCTACACCCCTAGCCCTATTTTTTATTCTTTTTTTTTTTTGTGGTACCGGGGATTGAACGCAGGGGCGTTCTACCTCCACGCTACACCCCCGGCCCTATTTTTTTATACTTTATTTTGAAACCGGGTC
>PVJS01062595.1:0-10700 GCA_004027185.1 Glis glis | reverse complement strand
AAAAAAAAAAAAAAAAAAAAAAAAGAATAGAGCCAGGCGTGGTGGCACACGCTTGTAATCCCAGTACTTTGGGAGGCGGAGACCGGAGGATCCGGGTTCACGGCCAGCCTCAGCTCGCTCTCTCTCTCTCTCTCTCTCTCTCTCTACTTAGTGAGGCCCTCTGCAACTTCGTGAGACCCGGTTTCAAAATAAAGTATAAAAATAGGGCCAGGGGTGTAGCGCGAAGGTAGAATGCCCCTAGGTTCAACCCCCAGTACCGCAAAAAAAATAAAATAAAATAAAATAAAGAATAAAAAAGAGGGCTGGGCATATAGCTCGGAGGTAGACTGCCCCTGGGTCAAACCAAAGTACTGCCAAAAAAAAAAAAATCAAATTCTTCTTAAGAGGAAAACAGATAAGCAATGAAACACAATAAAGTATTATGAACATTATGACCCAATTGTATACAGGGTCCAGAATAGGTACAAAATAAGAATGGGTCAGTGTTATGGTTAGATAATGTTCCCTGAAGAGCTCATGTATTAATGTTCAGAGTTGATGTGATTAAGTCAATTGATTATAATCTCATCAGTGCATAATACCATTATAATGGATTTACTGGGTGGTAACCAAGGCAGGTGGGGTGTGGCTAGAGAAGGTGGGTCCTTGGGTGTGTGGCCTTAGGGACTGTGTATTGTCTTTGAATCCCCTTGCTTACTGGCTTTCTCTGCTTCTGATCTCCATGATGTTCAAGCAGAGCCCTTGCTCTCTCTCTCTCTCTCTCTCTCTCTGCTTCCTGCCACCATGCCCTGAGATCCATAGGCCCTGGCCTCACATGGACTAAACCCAAAATCTCCAAAAACTGTGAGCAAATAAATCTTCCTTCCTCTAAATTGTGTTGTCAGTTGTTTTGGATTATAGCAGTGAGAATGTTAACTAAGATAGTAAAGCCTTCATAGATGAGTGCTTTTCTATTTTTTTTTTTTTTGGCAGTACCGGGGATTGAACCCAGGGGCATTCTACCTCTGGGCTACGCCCCCAGCCATATTTTTTGTTCTTTATTTTGAAACAGGGTCTCACTAAGTTGCAGAGGGCCTCACTAAGTAGCTGAGGCTGGCTGCAAACCTGGATCCTCTCATCTCAGCCTCCCAAGTACCGGGATTATAAGCGTGCGCCACCATGTCCGGTTTAGATGAGTGGTTTTCTGAAGGACAAGCAGATGTTGGGGAGTAGGGAGTAAAAATGGGGAATCCTAGGAGACATATGAACAAGGAGTCAGGTGTGGAGTAGCAAGACTCTGTGCTTGGATCTGAAGGACCAGGAGAACACACACTAAAAGCCAGGGCTGAGGAAATGGGCGGGGCCAGGTCCCAGTGCATCTCCTAGGCAGGCTGAGCTCAGGCTACTTTCAGGGAAAAAAAGGAACTCTTCAGAACAAGAGAACAAGTAACATGATCAGACTCACATTTTAGCAAAACTGCTCTGCAGGGGTGAAGACAGATTAGAGGAAAAGGAAATGGAGGTACAGTAAGAACGGTGCCACATGTCTGTACACCCAGTGACTCAGGAGTTGAGGCAGAAAGATCGCAAATTTGTGGTTAGCCTGGGCAACTTAGTGAGACTCTGTCTCAAAATAAAAAATAAAAAGGGCTGGGAACATGCTCAGTGATAGAGCGCCTCTGGGTTCAATCCCCAGTACTGCAAAAAATAAAATAAAATAAAAGCATATGACTACATTCCAGTTCTGGTGATACTGTGAATTGTATAATATAAAACCTCCCAAGCTGGGCACAGTTGTATGTGCCTGTAATCCTGGCATGGTAACTTAGCGAGACCCTTTTTCAAAATAAAAAATAAAAATAGGGCTGGGGTCTAGCTCAGAGGTAGAATGTCCCTCAGTTCAATCGCCAGTATTACAAATAAATAAACCAAAACTCCCAGCTTGACAAAATATAACATCTTTTTTTTTTTTTTTTTGCGGTACCGGGGATTGAACCCAGGGGCCTTCTACCTCCACGCTACACCCCCGGCCCTATTTTTTTTATACTTTATTTTGAAACCAGGTCTCACGAAGTTGCGGAGGGCCTCACTAAGTAGAGAGAGAGAGAGAGAGAGAGAGAGAGAGAGACAGCTGAGGCTGGCCGTGAACCCGGATCCTCCGGTCTCCGCCTCCCAAAGTACTGGGATTACAAGCATGCACCACCACGCCCGGCATAACATCTTTTTAAATGCATAATTTCACAAGAAAGTAAGAGGAATTTATTTTATTTTTTTGGAGTGCTGTGGATCAAGTCCACGATTTCCTGCATACTAGGCAAGCCTTCTACCATTGAGCTGTACTACCAGCACCAAGGGACATTCTTAAGGCCATTAAATGAAGAAGGAACTAAAAAATCAGAATGGTAAGTTAAGGAAAGATGCTGTGAGTACCTTCAGATATGGAGTTACTCTCAGGAAGCCATACTGTCTAACAAAGTGGGGACCAGCCACATGTGGCTATCTAAATTTAGTGTTCATCAACAGATGAATAGATTACAGAATTGTGGGATATACACATAATGGAATTCTACTCAGCAATAAAGGAGACCAAAATTGTGTCATTTGCAGGAAAATGGATGGATCTGGAGAACATTATGTTAAGTGAGATCAGCCACTCACAGAAAGTTAAAGATCATATGTTTTCTTTCATGTGCGGAAGCTAGGGAGTAATTGGAATACAAGAGGGACTTTAGATAATGGAGGAGAAACCCCAGTCGAACAAGGGAGGTGGTCTAGGGGAGGGGGGTAAAGGGAGAATTAATGAAGGAAACACTTCCATTGACATTATGTACATATGTAAGAATACCAATGCCAATCTCAAAATCCTGTATGGAGAAGGGGGGAGTGGGGAGGGAGCCGGGCAAAAGCTCACCAACTGCTGTTATGAACTAATTATGATGTGAAACTATAATGCACCAATAAATGTATTGAAATAATAAATTAAATTAGTATTAGCTAAAATTTCAAATGCAATTCCTACATCTCCCTAGCCACATTTCAAGTGCTCAATAGCCCCATGTAACTAAGGGCTACCATATGGAGCAGCAGATACAGAACACATCTATCACTGTGGCAAGATCTACTCAGCAGTGCTGGTGGGGACTTGGATAATAGCCAAGCAGAGACGTGGCATTAGACTCTACTGAGGCAAGAAGACTGAGCTGAGCTCCCTGCATTAAACCATAAACTTCAATGAAAGAGTAGACAGAAAACAAATCTACCACCAAAACAGGACGACCACGCGGAACTGAGTGAGCCTGGCCCAGGCTCAAGGTGAGATGAAAATCTCTCCTGGGAATTCACAATCTTGGGCTTGTGCCACATGCAGGTTTAAGATCTGAACAATGACATGGTGAGAAATGAACATAAACCAGGCTGGTAATAAACATGAGTTGCCTAGTAATAATAAATGTAAATCCATCCTGAAAGGACACGCCTTCAACCAAAGGTGAAGGCATTATAGGATTCCCATAAAGTGACATTAAAAGTGAGCTCACAAGAGCTGGGCGTGGTGGCGCACGCTTGTAATCCCAGTACTTGGGAGGCTGAGATGGGAGGATCTGGGTTCACGGCCAGCCTCAGCTACTTAGGGAGGCCCTCTGCAACTTAGTGAGACCCTGTTTCAAAATAAAGAATAAAAAATATAGCTGGGGGTGTATCTCAGAGGTAGAATGCCCCTGGGTTCAACCCTCAGTACCACAAAAAAAAAAAAAAGTGAGCTCACAAGCCCAAATTACAAACCAAACAAGGAAAGAACCCAGAATGAATGAAAATCAGCAGATGAAATAACAAGATCAGATTAGACTTCCAAAAACTTCAGATGATGAAAGCTGTAATATCAACAGGTTTACCATGATTGCACAATTAAGAATATGAAAAAGTCAGGCATGGTGGTGTGCTCCTGTAATCCCAGTACTTGGAAGGCTTAGACAGGAAGATCGCAGGTTCCAGGCCCGCCTCAGCAATTTAGCAAGACCCTCAGCAACTTAGCAAGACCCTGTTTCAAAATTAAAAATAAAAAGGGCTGGGGGTGTAGTTCAGAGGTAGAATGCCCCTGGATTCAATCCCCAGTAACACACACACAAGAATATGAAAAAGAATAAAATACTATGAAAAAGTATAGTATAAATTGGGTGTGGTGGCACATGCCTGTAATCCCAGCTACTCAGGAGGCTGACATGGGAAAATCACAATTTCGAGGCCAGCCTTGGCAATTTAGTAAGACCCTGTCTCAAAAAAATATTAAAAGTGTGAGAGTATACCCCAGTGGTCAGTGCTTCCAGAAATAGCATGTGCAAGCCCCTAGGTTCTATACCCAGTACCACACACACACACAAAATAAAAGCATAGCAAAAGAAAAGAATAAGGCAAAGAGAAGTACTTCCGCAATGGCAGTGTGCAGATCTCTGTGATTTTTTTTCCTCCAGTGAAACAACCACAACTGGTAGAAACTATAAAAGGCAACCATTTAAAGTTCTGAAAGCCGGGCGTGGTCGCACACGGTTGTAATCCCAGTACTTGGGAGGCTGAGACAGGAGGATCGCAGGTTTTCCGCCAGCCTCAGCAACTTTGTGAGGCCCTCTGCAACTTAGTGAGACCCTGTTTCAAAATAAAAAATAAAATAGGGCTGGGGATGTAGCTCGGAGGTAGAATGTCCCTGGGTTCAATCCCCAGAACCAAAAAAAAAAAATAAAAATAATAAATAAATAAATAAATAAAGCTTCTGAAAATTAGGAACCAGGCACAGTGGTATGCACTTATAGTCACAGTTACTCAGGAGGCTGAGGCAGGAGGACCCCTTGAGCCCAGAAGCTCAAGACCAACTGAGCAACACAGTGAGACCACATCTCAAAATAGGGAAAAAAAATAAGAAAAGTTTCTGATAATTGCTCTAGGGCACAGAGCAAATGGGAAAACACTTATTTTTTAAAATCTACTCTCTTTCAGTAAGAATAGCGGCAGTCTGTGTCATGTGAGCTACAACCTGCTCCCTCCCTTACCTCAGCTCAGTGTGACAGAAGCTCTACTCTGGAAGGTGTGGCCAAGAAGAAGGGGCTCCTTCTCCCCTAGATCCCCATCAAAAACACCAGTGTTTTCCCCATGAGGGGCTGGTTACCAACATTTCTCATTCCCCAACCCCAGCTTCAAGTGGCAGAAACTCCCTTCCAATCAAGCACAGCTGAGAGGCACCCTATCTCTACCCAGTCCCTACTTGTAGAGCAGAGGCTGTGACCCAGACATGGTAGGCCCAGAGTAGTAGGCCATGTCACCCTGTAGCAGCTAACAGTAGGACAGAAGTTCCATGAGAGGTGCACTGAGAAGACAAAGGGCCTCCACGCCCTTCCCACCCCCTTTCCACTCACAGAGGTGTGTCACACCTACAGAAGTGGCCACTGCACCCAGCTGCAGAACAGTGTCACCGAGTTCCTGCCCCGGAGTCAGGTGCCGGAACAGAGGGCTCCAGAGTCCACCCTAAAGGGACTGGCTGTATTTAGAACAGAGTTGGGGGGAAATTCAAGCCCAGGGCACTGTTGAAAACAATGGGAATCTTGGTGATGACTTAGAGGAGGTTGGTAGCACCATGACAGGCAACAAGTGAAAGGGAAGACCCCTAGAAGTGTAACCAGGGAAACTGCTAACAAGAGCCACCCTGGGGTGGGAGTCAGCCTCAAAGACTGGCTTCCAGACCCTCACATACCAATGGACCCAACTTGGCTGGATCAGACTGTGGAGCAGTTTATGCCCCAGGACACTGTCAAACAATAGAGAAAGTCAAGGGAAGTGGTAATCCCAGCCACTAAGGAGGCTAAGGCAGAATGATCCCAAGTTCGAGGCCTGCCTGAGCAATTTTGCAAGATGCTGTCTCAAAATGAAAATAAAAAGGGCTGGGGATGTAGTTCAGTGGTAGAGCACTTGCCTCGCATGTTCAAGGTCTTGGGTTTGATCCCCAGTACAGAGAAAGAGAGAGAGAGAAATTTAAAAAAGAACTTCAGTCCCACCTGGAATGCCAGAAGACAAAATCAAACAAAATTTGAAGACTTCAAGTATATAGTCATTGAAAAAAAGCTTAATATGTGGGTTAAACAGCAAATTAGATACAGCTAAAGAGAGTTAGTAAATGTAATAATATATCTGTTTGTTTGTTTATTTTTATTTATTTATTTATTTATTTATTTATTCATTGCAGTACTGGGGATTGAACCCAGGGGCATTCTACCTCCAAGCTATACCCCAGCCCTATTTTTTATTCTTTATTTTGAAACAGGGTCTCACTAAGTTGCTGAGGGCCTCACTAAGTAGCTGAGGCTGGCCATGAACCTGTGATCCTCCTGTCTCAGCCTCCCAAGCACTGGGATTACAAGCATGCACCACCATGCCTGGCATAATACTATATTTGAAGATACTTTCTAGAATATAGTCCAGAGAACTAGAGTTTGAAAATACACAAAAGATAGACAGAAAACATGGAAGATTCATGTCACAAATGCTCCAAAATATGTGTGTTCCGGTCAGCATTCTCACAACCATAATCTAAAGACCTGACCACAGAACTCAGAGGAAAGAGGATTCATTTTCTTATGGCTTCAGGTTCAGTCCATGTGAGGCCGCAGATCTCAGGGCATGGTGACAGGAGGCGAAGAGAGGGACAGCACAAGGGCTGTGCTCCTCACATCATGGAGGCTGGAAGCAAGAGAGAGGGAGTGTGGGGAGGAGGAACCATAGATAATCCCCAGGGCTGGACCCCCCCCCCCAGGGACCCTACTCTCCAGCCACCCTCATGGCTCAACTGTATCAACCCTGAATATCAATAAATGAGCTCAATAAATAGGAAAAATCAAAATAAACATGCTCCTGGATATTTCAAAGTGAAATCATAGAACATCTACACAAGAAAAAAATCTTGAGAGAAACTAGAGAGTAAAAAAACAAGTTACTTACAAAGAACAATTAGGTGGACAACAGAGTTCTCATTAAAAATAGCAAAGAATGAAGCTGGGCGTGGTGGTGCACACTTGTAATCCCAGTACTTGGGAGGCTGAGACAGGAGGATCGCAGGTTTGCGGCCCGCCTCAGCTACTTAGTGAAGTCCTTTGCAACTTAGTGAGACCCTGTTGCAAAATAAAGAATAAAAAATAGGGCTGGGGGTGTAGCTCAGAAGTAGAATGCCCCTGGGTTCAATCCCTAATACCACAAATAAAATAAAATAAAATAAAATAAAATAAAATAAAATAAAATAAAATTAGAAAATGTTTAAACTGGGCGTGGTGGCGCACGCCTGTAATCCTAGTACTTGGGAGGCTGAGACAAGAGGATCACAGGTTCGAGGACAGCCTCAGCAATTTAGTGAGGTTCTCAGCAACCTAGTGAGACCCTGTTTCCAAATAAGAACTAAAATCAGACTGGGGGTATAGCTCAGAGATAGACTGCCTCTGGGTTCAACTCACAAAAGTACCACACACAAAAAAATGTTTAAAACTAAATGATCATGAAAATACTATCTGTCAAAATGGATGGGACACAGCCAAAGCAGAAGAGGAAAATTTATAGTCTTAAATGTTTCATGTTACAAAAAACAGAAAATCTAAACATTAATAAGCTAAGCATCCAACTTAAGTTAGAGAAAGAACAGAATAAGTTCAAAGAAAATGTAGAGAAAAATATTAAAATCCAGAAATAATATAAACTGATTTTTTTTTTTTGGCGGTACTGGGGATGGAACCCAGGGGCATTCTACTTCCAAGCTACACTCCCAGGCCTATTTTTTATTCATTATTTTGAAACAAGGTCTCACTAAGTTGTGGAGGGCCTCACTAAGTTGCTGAGGCTGGCTTTGAACCTGTGATCCTCCTATCTCCGCCTCCCAAGTAATGGGATTACAAGTGTGCGCCACCACCCCCGGCTTAAACTGATATTTAAATACCCAAATATTTGGCATAATATATTAAGAAAAAAGAGAGAAGGGCCAGGTGTGGTGGCACATGCTTATAATCCCAGTACTTGGGAGGCTGAGACCGGAGGATCTGGGTTCCTGGCCAGCTACTTAGTGAGGCCTCCACAACTTAGTGAGACCCTGTTTCAAAATAATGAATAAAAAATAGGGCTGGGGGTGTAGCCCAGAGGTAGAATGCCCCTGGGTTCAATCCCCAGTACCGAAAAAAAAAAAAAGAAAGAAAAAAGAGACAAGCCCAGAGTAGTGGTGTACACCTGGTATCCGAGTACTTGGAAGGCTGAGACAGGAGGATCGCAGGTTCACATCCAGCCTCAGTAACATAGCAAGGCCCTCTGCAACTTAGTGAGACCCTGTTTCAAAATACAAAATAAAATAGGGCTCGGGTGTATCTCAGAGGTAGAATGCCCCTGGGTTCAATCCTCAGTACCACAAAGAGAGGCGAGAGAGGAGAGAGAGAGGAGAGAGGAGAGAGGAGAGAGGAGAGAGGAAAGAGAAAGAGAAAGAGAAAGAGAAAGAAAGAGGAGAGAGAGAGAGAGAGAGAGAGAAATAAGCAATATTCAGAATTGAAAAAGGAGACCCAGCTTCCTCCCCGTGGCGGTGCGGGTACCCGAGCGATGCTCCGGACTTGGCCCGGGGCGGACTTTGGGTTCTCTGGCGCAAGTTGCACCTGCTGGAAGAAGTGGGAGCCGGCTCTGCTCTCCTCGGTGGACGTTTGGTTACCTACTATAAGTGCATCTCACCAAAGGCACCCGTGGTTGTTCCTTAAGCCACAGAAGAACTGTGCCCCCACTTGCCAGACCTCCGCCCTGTCTGGTGTCCTAGCGCGGGGCCTGAGGGAGGTGAAGGTGTGGTCAAGCTCCGCGGCCCGCCCTGGCCCTGCTCAACTGAGGATGTGCAGAACTTTCTCCAACTGCACGACTCACGATGAGGCTGCAGGTGTCCGTTTCGTTTACACTAGAGGAGGCAGAAAGAGCGTGAGGCTTTTGTTGAACTTGAAACCGAAGATGATGTCAAAATGGCCCTGGAAAGACAGGGAAAGCTCGGACACCGGGGCATTGTGTTCAAGTCTCAGAACCGAGATGCGTGGGTGTTGGAGCACCGCGGTCCACACAGCGCCGACACCAACGACGGCTTGGAGCGGCTTCGGGGACTCCCCTCTGGGTGCACAAAGGAAGATCGTTCCGTTTTCTCAGGGTTGGAAATGGTGCCAACCAGGATCCCATCGCCGCGGCCCCGAGGGCACGATTACAGGCCTTCGCGGCTCGCCTCGGGAGCTGGCGGGAGAGGCGCGGGGCGCGGGTGCGTGGAGGTGTGCAGCAGGAAGCGAGGGCGCGCTCTGGCCCACCTGGGGGTTCGTCGGCCTCGTGAGCAGGCAGCCTGGAGGGGATGAGGTCGGAGCCTGCGGGTACAGCGGCCTCGGCTACTGTCTCCGGGATGACGAGCACAGATACGGAGATGGCACCACCGGCCACTGCGTCCACACGCGGGGACTGCCCTACAGAGCGACCAAGAACCACATTTCCAACTCACCCCCGTGAGAGTCCATATTGAGATGGGCCCTGATGGAAGGGTGACGGGCGAAGCAGATGTTGACTTTGCCACCCAGGACGAAGCCTTGGCGGCCATGTATGTGTAAAGACAGGGCCAACATGCAGCACAGATTAGAACTCTTCCTGAGTTCAACCACCCGGGGCAGCCACGGGGCCTAGAGCAGCAGGTTATGCAGGGCATGGGGCGTCAACAGCCGCCCGGGCCACCTACAGCGGCCTGGGGAGCCAGTCAACGCGGTGGCCAGAGCAGCATGGGTGGGTGTGACTAGTTTTATAGTAACATTTGAGTTATTTCAGTCGAATTTTCACAGGCAGACAACAGAAGAGTGAAAAGCAGTTAATAACTAGAGAGGAAGCAGTGGGACCCATTTTGCACCATGAGTTTGTGAAATCTGGATTTAAAAATTCCCTCTTCAGTGTTTCCTCAAGCAAACTTTCTTCTAGCAAGTGATATTGGGTAAACTAAAACTATTTTCTTCCGCTGCTTTTTTTTTTTTTTTTTTTTGGGAATGGGGATTGAACCCAAGGGCATTCTACCTCCGGGCTACACCCCCAGCCTTGGTTTTTATTTTTTATTTTGAAACAGGGTCTCACTAAGTTGCAGAGGGCCTCACTAAGTAGCTGAGGCTGGCCACGAACCTGGATCCTCCTGTCTCAGCCTCCCAAGTACTGGGATTACAAGCATGCACCACCATGCCCAGCTTCTTCTGCTTTTATTGATTAACATTTTGGTAGTAAACTTCAGTGATGTTATCTGAGTAAAAGTAGTTTAGGTATGCACACTTGTAGTCCCAGTACTTGGGAGGCTGAAACAGGAGAATCTCAGGTTCGCGGCCAGCCTCAGCTACTTAGTGAGGCCCTCCGGAACTTAGTGAGACCCTGTTTCAAAATAAAGAATAAAAAATAGGGCTGGGAGTGGGGCTTGGAGGTAGAATGCACCTGGGTTCAATCATCAGTGCCCCCCCAATGTGGGTCTTTTACACCACACCACACTGGGGTGTGTGGTACATTGGGGAGATGTACTTTTTTTTGAGAACCCAAAGGTGCTAGATCCCTAATTCAAAGAGAAATATTTCTCATGTTTGTTCATTTTTTCAATTAAAATCTTTTAGGGTAAGTTTTAGCCTTAAAAGTTAGTTTGTGTGTGTGTGTGTGTGTGTGTGTGTGTGTGTGTGTGTGTG
>PVJS01062594.1:0-10694 GCA_004027185.1 Glis glis | reverse complement strand
AGAGAGAGAGAGAGAGAGAGAGAGAGAGAGAGACGGGGAGAGAGAGAAACAGGGAGAGAGCTGAGGCTGGCCACGAACCCGGATCCTCCGGTCTCCGCCTCCCAAAGTACTGGGATTACAAGCGTGCGCCACCACGCCCGGCTTACAAGATCCTATCTCAAAATAAAAAAATAAATAAAAAGGGCTGGGGATATAGAGTGCCTCTGGATTCAAGTACCAGTGTGTGTGTGTGTGTTGGGGGGGAGCAAGCAAAAAACAAAACCCAAACAAACAAAAACCTGGCACCTCTTGAACCTTGAGAAAGGAAAACTGAAAACTTGTTACCTTTATAATTATGTAGCTATGGGCCTTTAAGAAAAAATAAGTTCACCATTGTTGAGTTGGCTGCAAAATTTCAGGAACAAGACATGTTCCCCATGGTGATGTGTATCCCAGTACAAATCTCTTCTTTGCTATACATACTTCCCTGCCTAAGAGATCAAATGTAGCAACCAATCTGTTCACTTCCTTCTCAGGCCATTTTCCTGTCTTTCTTTCTCCCTCCTTACCCCCACCCCACTGGATGATGTGCATTTAAAGAACTGGGGTCTGAGCCGGGTGTGGTGGCGCACGCTTGTAATTCCAGTATTTGGGAGGCTGAAACAGGAGGATCGCATGTTCAAGGCCAGCGTCAGCAACTTAGTGAGGCCCTCTGCAACTTAGTGAGACTGTGTTTCAAAAAATAAAAGAATAAAATAAGTCTAGGAGTGTAGCTCAGAGATAGAATGCCCTTGGGTTCCATCCCCAGTAACACACACACACACACACACACACACACACACACACACACACACAGAAATGGGGTCTGAGTCTCAGAAAGTAGGGATCCTGATTTCCTTTGCCTTACTTATTTAAGCCAAATGGTTAATTTGCCTAAATTTAATATAAAGAAATCATTGCCTAGTAACATAAAGAAAAGGGAAACCAGTGAGTGAACCTGAAAATCAGCAATGGCTAATTAAAAATGTATATTGAAAGTTGTTTATAGCATTCATGCTTCTGGTGCTGGTGCTGAGTTTAAATTACCACCTGTATCTTGTATGATATCAAATTGTATCTTGTTTAGTTTTTGTTTTGTTTTGTTGGTACTAGGGATTGAACCCAGGGGCATTCTACCTCTTAGCTAGATTCCCAGCCTATTTTTTTTTAAGCAGGCTTTGATTAAGTTGCTGAGACTGCCCTTAAAACTCCAATCCTCCTCTCTCAGCCTCCCAAGTACTGGGAGCTTAGTTTTGTTTTCAATGTTGGATTCACATTTCCTTTTTTTAGATTCATCACCTTCCAGACAGTAGCCAGAGTGATGTTTCTAAAATGAATATCTTGCCGGGCGTGGTGGCGCACACTTGTAATCCCAGTACTTGGGAGGCTGAGACCGGAGGATCTGGGTTCACGGCCAGCCTCAGCTACTTAGTGAGGCCCTCCGCAACTTTGTGAGACCTGGTTTCAAAATAAAGGATAAAAAATAGGGCCGGGGGTGTAGCTCGGAGGTAAAACGCCCCTGGGTTCAATACCCGGTACCGCTAAAAAAATAAAAAAATAAAATGAATATCTTACCATTCAGCATTAATGATGTCTAAAGTATTATAGAATACTATGTGCTAGGAACTATTCACATATTAACACATTTAAGTATCACGATAACCCTCTTAAGTTAGCAGCATCAACCCTGAAGTTAGGAGGAACAGAAGCTCAGAGAGCTTTCATAGCTTGTACCAAGTCACACTAGCAATCTGGTTCCAGGGTCCATGCTCTTACCCATTTTGTTATTCCAGTAATTAACCCTTAAAATGCTCCCCCTACAGCATAAAAGAAACTCGCCATCTGTAGCGTGCTCTCTGGTCCATGAAGCTCCTTGAAGTGCCCTGGAGAGAGGAAGAGAAGGGAAATGTACTTATTGTTACCCATTGATACTTCAGGTTTATGCAACAAATAAAATAGGGCCAGCATTAGTCCTCAGCTGTGGGAAACTGTTCTAAGTCTAAAAAATATTGGCTTAAGGATTTATAACTTTTTGCTTGCTTTGGCAGAAGACTGCCTCTCGAGTCACTTTGCTATCTAAGCCATTTCCTCCTGTTTTGCTATACCTGTTGCTTGCTTTGCTTAAAGGTGGAAGACTGCCTAAGGAGGTTGCTGGAGACGCAGCCTCTGCCGCTCTTGGAAAAACTGCCAGATAACAACTTATCTTCTAAAGCATTCCTAACCCAATGCTCTACTCCTTAGCCAGAGACAATTAATGACTTAATGACCCAGCCTGAATTCTGTAAACTTGTAATAAAAGGAAGAGCTGAGCTTTGTTTGGGGAGTTTGGCTCTCTTGCCTTCTCCCCTCTCACCTCTTCAAGACCAGGACTAAAGTCTCAAGAGCATTTATTTCATCGCATCGTCCCATGTGCTACTGGTACAGAGCCTGGCAATCAGCTCTGGGAAATTTAAATCAGGTTCTACATGACAGGTTTCAGCTTAACTTACTCCAGAAAATTCTTGTAATTTCTTCTCTTGTTCCAAATAAATCTTTTTTTTTATTCTTTATTTTGAAACAGGGTTTCACTAAGTTGCAGAGAGCCTCCCTAGTAGCTGAGGCTGGCCACGAACCCTGATCCTCCTGTCTCAGCTTCCCAAGAACTGGGATTACAAGCGTGCGCCACCACACCCAGCCCAAATAAATCTTTACTTTAATATTTATAATTTTGTATTTTTTTCTTAAAGGGTATCCCCCCAAATTAAGAAAGCTCAGATCCTATGGAAATAGATCTCCCTTTGATTACAGAACACTGCAATAAATATATTGGACATAATTGAAATATGCACCTTTAGCTTTACTAGATACTGCCAAATTGTTCCCTGCACTGATGGTTCTAATTCATACAGGTTCTAACAGGCTTTTCAGAGTTCCCAGAGCTCACCGGGTGTGGTGGTGCATGCCCATAATCTCAGTACTTGGGAGGCTGAGACAGGAGGATCACAGGTTTGAGGACAGCCTCACCAAGTAGTGAGACTCTCATCAACCTAGTGAGATCCTATTTCAGAATAAAAAATAAAATAGGGCTGGGTGTGTAGCTTGGAGGTAGAATGCCCCTGGATTCAATCCCCAGCATCACACACACACACACACACACACACACACACACACACACACAAAAAGAGTTCCTAAGAGCTCCACACCTTCAGTGACAATCGATAGAACCAGACATTCTAATACTTATCAGTGATGGATAAGAGAGGGTATATCAGTGTTTCAGAGATTTATGTTTTGATTCTCCTTTTCTGTTCATCAACATTTCATTTCAAGCATAGCTCCTATCATCTTTTTGTTTGTTTGTTTGTTTGTGTGGTACTGGGGATTGAATGCAGGGGCATTCTACTTCTAAGCTACACCCCAGCCCAATCTTATTTTTTTATTTTGAAACAGGGTCTCACTAAGTTGCAGAGCAAATTGCTGAGGCTCTCCATGAACCTGCCATCCTCCTCTTAGCCTCCCAAGTACTGGAATTACAAGCATTCGCCACCACACCCATCTAACTCCCATCATCTTTGATAGCATTTTGGGAAATAATGCTAGCGTGGCAATCAGAAGTCCAGGTTTGAGTCTTACCTGTAGGACCCACTTTGGAACCTTTGGGAAGTCACTTAAACTCTAGACTACCCTCCCAGGGCTGTTGAGAGTAATCACTAAAGCACTTTGTGAATTATGTCATAGAGAAATGTGTGTTTTATCTGACTGAACACCTTCCATTATTTACAGATTTTATTTTATAGTTAGGGAGTCCCCTAAATTTCATCCTCCAACTCTACCTGAATCTCAAAGAAAAAGGTTGAAGATGAACTACATCGCTTTTGTGTATATTTCTTTTTGGTACAGTCCACCTGCAAAAAAGAAAAAGAAGCTAGGTGTGGTGGCGCACACTTGTAATCCCAGTACTTGGGAGGCTGAGACCAGAGGATCTGAGTTCATGGCTAGCCTCAGCTACTTAGTGAGGTCCTCCGCAACTTAGTGAGGCCCTGTTTCAAAATAAAAAATGAGATGGGGCTGGGGGTGTAGCTTAGAAGTAGAATGTCCCTGAGTTCAATCCCCAGTACTGCAAAAAAAAAATGTAAAGAAAAGAAAAAGAAAAGAAAAAAGAGAATCACTTACACAGTTGTAAAATGCAGATTTCTGGGTCTCCTACCCAATGATTTTGCCTTACCTTGAGAAACACTGCTTGCTCTGTGATTGGATTTTGTACTTTCCCTGGTTCCAGGAGACCCTTACTTTGAACTTCTTTTCTCTGGGGGACATTTTATATCTAAACCATAACAATTTGAAAATACAAAAAAATTTTTAAAAATCTAAAAAGGATTTATCGCCCACTTCTGGAAGTTGTTAGGACACCAGTTCATAATTCTGAAAATTGGTACATAATAAAAAAGAAACAAGCATTTGTCTTTCCTTTCCTGAACTGTGTTTCATAGTAACCAAATAGTTAATATGGAAAAAGTTACCCTATATTGAAAAGTTGCAACCAATAAAAGCAAAGGTGGAAGTAGAAAATAATTATGCAATCTTTTTTTTTTTTGTGGTACCGGGGATTGAACCCAGGGGCGTTCTACCTCCACGCTACACCCCCGACCCTATTTTTTACACTTTATTTTGAAACTGGGTCTCACGAAGTTGCGGAGGGCCTCACTAAGTAGAGAGAGAGAGAGAGAGAGAGAGAGAGAGAGAGAGAGAGAGCTGAGGCTGGCCGTGAACCCGGATCTTCCGGTCTCGGTCTCTGCCTCCCAAAGTACTGGGATTACAAGTGTGCGCCACCACGCCCAGCATTATGCAGTCTTTAATGAAATATCTAGGCAGAAATCATCAATGAATGCTAAAACCATTGTAAGATATATTGATAGGAAAATTTATAAGGAATAGATCAGACTAGCACCTCTGAAGTCACTGATTAATCTTAACATCATTCAAAATGTGACAATGAAACATTATATGCTTCTTAATGTGACACAGTAGGAAATATTTCGTATACTACACGAAGTATTCCTACAAATAAAAACAAAGAAATAAGTAAAAGTTAAGGGCCGGGCGTGGTGGCGCACGCTTGTAATCCCAGTACTTTGGGAGGCGGGGACCAGAGGATCCAGGTTCGCGGCCAGCCTCAAAACTGTAAAATATGCACAAAAATAAAATTGGACCCTTATCTCCCCCATATACAAAAATTACCGCAAAATGTATTAAAGGCTTAAATATAAGTTTTGAAATTGTAAAAATTCTAGAAGAAAGTACAGGAGAAATACTCCATTACATTAGTCTGGGCAACAATTTTTTGGATATTACCCCGAAAGTACAGGTAACAAAGGTGAAAAATAGACAAAGGTGACAGCATCAAACTACAAAGCTCCTGCACAGCATAGGAAATAACCAACATAGCGAAGAGACACCTGCAGAATAGGAGAAAATATTTGCAAATCATACATATGATAAAGGGTTAATATCCAAAATACACAAGGAACTCCAACAATACCATAGCAAGAAAGCAATCTGGTATAAAAATAGGAAAAGAACCTGAATAGATGTTTCCCAAAAGAAGGCATACAAATGGCCAACAAGTATATGAAAAAATGCTCAACATCACTAATCACCAGGGAAGTGCAGATTAAAACCAGAATGAGAGATCACTTCCTAGCCCTTAGAATGGCTATTATCAAAAAGACAAGACAGCCGGGTGTAGTGGCGCACGCTTGTAATCCCAGTACTTGGGAGGCTGAGACTGGAGGATCTGGGTTCGTGGCCAGCCTCAGCTACTTAGTGAGGCCTCTGCAACTTAGTGAGACCCTGTTTCAAAATAAAGAATAATAATAAAAAAATAGGGCTGGGGGTGTAGCTTGGAGGTAGAATGCCCCTGGGTTCAATCCCTAGTACCACAAAAAAACAAAAAAAAAAGACAAGACAACAAGTGTTGGTGAGTGTGCAGAGAAAGGGAACCCTGGTACACTAGGGATGGGATATAAATGAGTATAGCCATTCTCAAAAAGAATATAGAGGTCTGCCCTGAAAAACTTAAAAATAGAATCACCAGATGTTCCAGCAATTCCATTTCTGGATATATATCCAAAAGAAAATGAAATCAGTATGTCAGAAAAATGTCTGCACTCTCATATTCACTACTGAATTATTCACAATAGCCAAGATACAGAATCAGCTTAAATATCTATCAATGAATGAATGAAGAAAATATGGTAATATACACATTAAGACTGAATAGTATTTTATTTGAATGTATTTATCCAAATGTATTTGTGACAGTATGGATGAACCCGGACAACAGTATTACAAGTGAGACAAGCCAGACATAGGGAAATGTTGCATGATCCCATTTATATGTTGAGTTTAAAACAGTCAAGCTTAGAGAAGCAGAGAGTAGAATGGTGAGTGAGATCTAGCACACAGCATGGTGGTGATCATTAAGTTTAGAGTATATTTTAAGTGTTCTCATCTCAAAAAGTGAGGAGTATGTGAGATGATATGTTAATTGACTGGATTTAATTGTGATTCCACAGTGTATACCTATATCAAAGTATTATGCTATATAGCATAAACATAGCCGGGCGTGGTGGCGCACGCTTGTAATCCCAGTACTTGGGAGGCTGAGACAGGAGGATCGCAGGTTTGAGGACAGCTTCAGCAAGTCGTGAGACTCTCATCAACCTAGTGAGATCCTGTTTCAAAATAAAAATAAAATAGGGCTGGAGGTGTAGGTCAGAGGTAGAATGCCCCTGTGTTCAATCTCTAGTATCACAAAAGCAAATATATATAACTTGTTATCATAAACATATACATTTGTTTTCATAAACATATATTTGTCAACTTAAAATATAAAAAGAAGAAAAAGAAAAGTCATGTGGGAAAACATTTAAAATATGTAATGACCATTTTTAGCTTTGAGAACTTACAAAAACAGGCTATGGGCTAGAGTTATACTACTGGCCACAGTTTGCTAACTGTTGCTCTAGATCAAATATCAATGAACAGAAAATACAGAAGTTAGAGGACCAAGTTAAATGATGCTATGAAGAAGATGAATCTATAATGTAGGAAATTCTATAGGACAAAAGACAAACAAAAACCAGTTTCAATTAAAGGCATTAAAAAAGAAGAGGGAACATTAAAGATTAATGGAAATTCGAAGACATAGGAACCGCCAGGCATGGTGGCGCACACTTGTAATCCTAGTACTTTGGGAGGCGGAGACCGGAGGATCCGGGTTCACGGCCAGCCTCACCTCTCTCTCTCTTTCTCCCTCTCGCTCTCTCTCTCTCTCTCTACTTAGTGAGGCCCTCCGCAATTTCGTGAGACCTGGTTTCAAAATAAAGTATAAAAAATAGGGCCAGGGGTGTAGCACGGAGGTAGAATGCCCCTGCGTTCAATCCCTGGTACCGAAAAAAAAAAAAGACATAGGAAACGAATGCAATGCATAGATCCTTTTTTTTTTTTCAGTGCTGGGGATTGAACCCAGAGTGCCTTACTCATGCTAGGCAAGTGCTCTACCACTAAGCTACACCCCCAGCCCTTTTTATTTTTTATTTTGAGGCAGGATTTCACTAAGTTGCTCAGACTGGCCTTGAACTTGTGATCTTCCTGTCTCAGCCTCCCAAGTACTGGGATTACTGGCGTGCTCCATTGCACCCTGTTTGCGTTTCATTTTTATGTCTGTTTTCCCCAAGTTAGCCAGAGCTTATGTGTATAACCAAAGAATATTTGCTTTTTGTAGTGCTAGGGCTCAAACCCAGGACTTTGTGCATGCTAGGCAAGCACTCCACTGCAGGAGTTACATCCTCAGCCCAAGAATCTTAATGATATAATTTTCTTTTATTGTTTAGAGCCAAAGATGTAATAAATTATATTGTTTAATCTTAATCAAAACTTCTAGATAGGTACAAAAGTCCTTGTTTTAGAAATCAGTGCTAGGAAGCTCAAAGAAGTTAGGAAATTTGCCTATGATCCAGGAAGTTCTAGGGCCAGGATTGAAAGTCTTTTTCACTCTACCCGCCTGCTTCCTCCATTGTAGGCCTGAAGATATTAGTAAATCACAAGCCATCAAGAGTCTTACATGCTCTTTTATCTGTTTTATCTTTTATTGTTTATCTGATCTGACCAGACAAACAAGTAATTAAAAGAGATGGCAATAAATTTTAACCACAGATGTATGCATAAGGTATTGTTGGAGCATAGTCAATGAACTTATTTCAAGTATGATAGTAAATATGGTAAGGGCTTCAATAGTAATGGAAGGAAGTAAAATCAGTTTTCTTCCCTGACACAAATGGGGGGGTTAATAGATTCTGTCTGCTGTCCAATGCATGATTAATATAAAAACTGAACAGCTAACTTCCAACATAGGCCCAGGAAGTTCCACGTTTGGTTAGCTAACACTGTTTGACATCTGCTAATGCAACATCACCTCCTGAACGTTAGGACTCAAGTAGTTTCTACATCATTTCAATTCTTAGCTGGCCATTTTGATTAATGCTGACATTATTCAGTTCTGACATTAGCTCTAACATATTGCAAAGATCCTAATCTGTAAACCTTCTTAAAATCTGCCCAGTTTAGTTGGAAAATTTTAAAATATTGACATTATGAAAGGAGTTTTTGAAGGTAAAAGGGTCCAATCCCTTCAAGAAATCTAGAGTTCTTTCCCTTTTCTTTTTTTTTTTTTTTTCTGTGGTACCTCGGGGATTGAACCTAGGGGCATTCTACCTCCGAGCTACACCCCCAGCCCTATTTTTTTTATACTTTATTTTGAAACCGGGTCTCATGAAGTTGCGGAGGGCCTCATTAAGTAGCTGAGGCTGGCCACGAACCTGGATCCTCCGATCTCCGCCTCCCAAGTACTGGGATTACAAGCATGCGCCACCACGCCTGGCTCCTTTCCCTTTTCTTTTTCTTTTCTTTTTTTTTTTTTGCGGTACCAAGGATTGAACCCAGGGGCAGTCTACCTCCGCGCTACACCCCCGGCCCAGCCCTATTTTTTATACTTTATTTTGAAACCGGGTCTCATCCCTTTTCTTTTTGTAAAAAGTCAAATGAAAAGTAGGCAGTAGGCGGGAGGAAAACCAGTCCTACAAAATCAGAGCAAAAAGCATCTTCAATTTTTGTGGCTTCAGTTCAGAACTTGGTGACATGGAGGAAATATGTAAAGGTCAGGAGCTTAGATGGCATCCAGGAGACTCAGTTGGAACAGTCATGACAGGTCAGAGCATCAGGAAGCTGTTACCATATCTAATGGTCCTTTTGCTCAGTCAGAAGGCTGAGAATTTGCTGAGGACCCCTAGACTAGCCTGGGCCACTGTGAAGGAGAGGAATTATTGAATAAGCATGCATTGGTAATATTTGTTATTGATAAGAATATTTCATGTGTTTAATGTATATTTAGTAGATAGGTTTTCTTTAAATACTTAGCTCTCATGTTGAGTTGTTCATAAGTAACTTGGTGTTAAAGAAAAGCTAAAAGTAGCCAGGTGTGATAGCACATGCTTGTAATCCCAGTACTTGGGAGGCTGAGACAGAAGGATCGCAGGTTCAAGGCCAGCCTCAGTAACTTAGTGAGAGTCTGTTTCAAGATAAAATAATAAAAAGGGCTGGGGGTGTAGCTCAGAGGTAGAATGCCCCTGGGTTCAAGCTCTAGCGCGCACACACACACACACACACACACACACACACACAAAGATAACAAGAAGAAGAAAAGAAAAGCTAAAAGTAGTTAATAAAGCTATTCTACACAGAAAGATTTATCTTGGTGCAGGGGCCCACCAGTTTACAGACTCAGAACCCCTTGAATGAAGGAGAGGCTGGGTTCCCTTGAGGAAGGACCCTCCAGTACACTACCAAAAACTGATAGTCTTTCCCATGGCCTTCCCCAAGAGGGCTGATAGCTGTTTACCTAAGGAACTGTGCATTGGGGGGGATAATTAGACCTGTCAGGGATTATTGGATAATGGTTCTGAACTGACACCAATTCCAGGAGACCCCAAACATCTCTGTGGTACACATTCAGAGTAGGGGCCTACGGAGGTCAGGCGATTAATGGGGTTTTAACCCAGGTTCACCTCAAAGTGGGTCCAGTGGGACCCCAAACACACCCAGTAGTTATTTCCCTTGTTCTAGAACATACAATTGGAGTAGACATACTCAAAAGCTGACAGAATCCCCACATTGGCTTTCTAAACTATGGAGAAAGGGCTATTATGGTGGGAAAACTCAAATGGAATCCATTAGACTGTCTTTACCCCTAGGTAAAGACAGTTCCTAGGGTCAGTTCCTAACTGACCCCTTTATCATCATGCAATGCACCCCCTATCCATGGAAATTTCCCTGGCTCTGAAGTATGCTTTGAAATTAATACACTACTTCAGCTTTCTGTATATTAGTGTCAGCATGTCTTTTACCATCCCTATACTTTTAATCTATTTTGGACAACATGCAGCTGGGTCTTGTTTTTTTTTTTTTCTTTTTTCCTGTGGTGCTGGGGAATTGAACCCAGGGGTGTTCTACCTCTGAGCTACACCCTTAGCCCTATTTTATTTATTTATTTATTTATTTATTTATTTATTTATTTTTGCAGTGCCGGGGATTGAACCCAGGGGCGTTCTACCTTCGCGCTACACCCCCGGCCCTATTTT
>PVJS01062593.1:0-10697 GCA_004027185.1 Glis glis | reverse complement strand
CAGGGTCCTAGTGAACTCCAGGCCTTGCTCCTGGGGACCGGGTCCTGTCACCCCCAGGCCTTGCTCCTGGGGACAGGGTCCTAGTGAACTCCAGGCCTTGCTCCTGGGGACCGGGTCCTGTCACCCCCAGGCTTTGCTCCTGGGGACAGGGTCCTAGTGAACTCCAGGCCTTGCTCCTGGGGACCGGGTCCTAGTCACTCCTGGGCCTTGCTCTGGGGACAGGTCCTGGTGGCTGGGGTAGGGGTCTGGGGATGCACCAGTGACCTCGACCATTCCCGGGCCAGGGACGCGGGCGCCTCCGCCTTCCTTGCCAGGCCTCCGTTGTGGTCCCTTGCCCGCACTGTTGACATTCTTGTCCTCACGGGTCTCCGCCCCCGCCCTGCCTGCGCCCCGCCACCCTCCCAGCTGTGCCCTGTTCTCTTTGTCCCTGGCTGCCTCGCGGGCCATCTGTGCCGCCTGGTTTCCGGGACTTTCTTGGGGTTCGTCCCTTTCCTGCGCGTGGCTCTTCATCCCAGCGCCCCTCCCTCCCTCCCTCCCTCTTCTCCTGCTCGGCCTCCTTGGCCTCCTTGGCCTCTGCCCTGCCTGGCTCCCTCCCGGTCTCCTGCTCTCCCTACTCTCCTCATCTCCCTCTGGCCGTCGTGCCCCAGGCTCCTGTCCTCAGCCTGGCCAGCCTTTCTCCCGCCCACTCCGTCTCACCGGGCAGCCTCCTGCAGGCTGCGCCCCGTTGGCCAGGGAGCCAGAGAGCCCTGTGCCCTGTGCCGCCATGCCCTCTCGCAGTGAGCAGGGCTCACCCCATACTCCTCTGGCATCAGCTGGTCACGGGGACCCACGGCCCCAGTTGCTGGCCCGGCCCGGCCATCGACCGCATTTATGGCTGACCAGGGGGACCCGCGCTCAGGCGGCACCATCCGCAGGGACTGGCCCCGCTGGACTGCCCGGCAGTCGACAGGGCCAGCCTTCGACCGTGCCGTCGGCCGGGAGCGGGCCGGGCCTTGGGCTGTGCTGCCCCCCACCCCGGCTCTGCCGCGAGCTGGACCAGCCGTGGGCGCCGTCAGTGTGACCGTGAGCGGCGGGACCCACGCCTGCCCTCCAAGCGCCTGCAGGTGCCCCGCGGTGTCCTTCGCCCCACGGCTTGCTGTTGGCCGCGCTGGCCGCCTTGGCTCTGCTGGGTGTCGGGTGGAGCCCTGGCGCCTGGGCCACGTGCATGACCCCCCCCCCCCCGGGGTACATCGCTCCGTCACTGAGCGCCCACCGTGCGCCCGCCCCGCCCCGGTGTCGGCTTTGCTGAGGGCATGCTTGGGAGTGGGGGCAGCAGGCCGGGGTTCGAACTTGCCTGGCCCCTCAGGAGCGGCACCTCGGCCACTCGTCTTGTCTCTCTGAGCTTCAGCTTCCGAATCTGGAGATACAGAGACGATCGCAGGGTCCTTACCACGCCACTGTGAGAACGAAGTAGACGCTCTAGATTTTTCTGCTCTAGAAGCTGAACCATAGAGGCCCTCCATCCCATTTTACAGAAGGGGAAACTGAGGCTCAGAGCCTTGCACAATCATCCAAGGAAGGTCCAAATGACCCTAGGTGTGCTGTAACTGGTACTTCTAACCTCAGGAAATTGATGATGGCAGGTGGTGGCGGGAGCCCATCCCTCCCCTCCTCTGCACCCGCCCCACGGGGGGCAGGCCACCGCGGGAGTGGACAGAACCCAGGCCTGTGGTCGGGAGGCCTAGACCCACCCGGCTTAGCTTCCAGCTCACTGTGTAATCTCCACCAAGTCCCTAGCCCTCTCTGGGCCTCAGTTTCCCCATCTGTGGAGTGGAGGAACAGAGTCCTCCTTCCAGGGCCTCCCAGAGGCTCAGCAGAGGCCTGGAGGACGGGGTCCTGCGGGTGGGGGAACAGACCTGTGTGGTCGGAGCCGGCTACTTCCCTTCCCCGCCTGTGTGTGCGGTCTGGGGAGGAGGAAGCACACGCCCACCCTCCCCCACACATGTTCACACTCACACCACACACACACACACACACTCACACACAGTCACGCTTCCACACAACTGCACATACACACACTCATCTGAAGCCCACAGTCACACCGGGAGAAGCGCTCGCACACACTTACACACTAGGCTCCGGGGCTTTGTCTGCGCTGCCTGGCCGCACAGCTGGAAATCCCCGCGTGCCCAGGGCCCCGGGCCAGAGCCCAGCAGCTGGCTCAGGAGGAGCCGCCTGGCCCGGCCCGCCCAGCGCCCCGGCGGTGAGAGCAGGGCTGAGGGCTGAGCCCCTCGGCACCCCAGAGGTGTCCGTGGCCAGTGCCCTGGCTGCCAGCCGGCGGCGTCTGAATGATTCATGCCGCTTTGAACTTGACTCCGTGTGACAGGCTGAGTGGGAAGAGCCGCCCCCGCCACAGGGAAGCGGGGCGCCTGCACCACGCTGGGCGCATAACTCGGGCGCCCGCGATGGAGTACTACTACTGCCCCGGCTTGCTGAAGCTCCTGCGTTGCCTCTGGGTGAGTGCCCCTCCCGGACCGCGGGATCCTCTCCTCCTCCCATCTCCTGCCAACTTCGCTTTCGGCCCTGTCTGGCTAGCCGCAGCTCTGTTTTCTCTGAGATGTGGTAGTGTTTGCAAAGAGGAGGGAGCATTGGGAAGGGGTGCAGGGTTCTGTTTGGGGGTCCGGCAGCTTGTCCTGAGCTGCATGTGGTTGGGGTCCCAGGGAGCTTGCACTCTTCGGCTCAGAAAGCAAGAAAAAGGAGGCCGTGCTGGTGGCTGTTCAGGAAGCTGCCTTTCTTTGATTTGAAGGATTCCTCTTTTCTGAAATCAAACCCCTTTGCCTTTGTGGGGGTGGGAACTCGGCCTGTTTTTCATGAGATGAAACGAATAATTTTGTTAAAAGTAAAAAGTCGGCCCTCCCCCCATTGCATCCTTGCCTCTATGTAACAGAGGAAAAGATCTGAGGATGCTTTCTGGTGAAACGCCCAAGTCAGGAACCCGCCGGGAAGTGCTGAGGGTATAAAGTGTTCTCCAGACCCCGTTCACACTCGAGAGACCGGCCTGCTGTGTGTCCCCGGCCAGTGGCTGGCCCTCTCTGGGCTTCCGTTTTCCCCTCTGTGAAACTGGAGTGTTGGCCTGGTTGCGGGCTGGTTGTGTGGCCCCTGCCGGGGCTCTGTGAACGGAAGGACTTGTGGGGAATGGTTGTGGCTTGGTCTCAGAGCTTTCCAGAACGTTTGCCACTGATCTCAGAATTTCTGCCCAAAAAGGAAGGTCTGCAGAAATATTATTTTTCCCCTTTCTGAATGTTTGCAAATACTTTGGATGCCTTCTCACCCAGGGAATTTTCCGGAGCTCCTAAAAATACAACTTTAGGAAACATTGTCCTCCAGCCACCCCTCCCCCAGCGCCTCCCCCTCCTGTGCCCTCTTGGAGCAGCTCCGAAACAGGACACCATGCCGTCCCCTCCTGGGAAGCGGGCGATGGCTTCATGTAATAGATGTAAGCCACAGATTACTTGCTTTTTTTTTTTTTTTGGTGCTGGGGATTGAACCCAGGGGCCTGAGCTACACCCCCATCCCCTATTTTACTTTTTAGTTAGAAACGGGGTCTTACTAAGTTGCTGAGGGCCTCGCTAAGTGGCTGAGGCTGGCCTTGAACCTGCGATCCTCCCCTCTCAGCCTCCCAAGTACTAGGATTTCAAGCGTGCACCACCACACCTGATCATTTTGTTTTGTTTTTCTAATTACAAAAATGACCTATGGACATGATAGAAAACTTGAAAGACCCCAAAGCACCCCAAAAGAAAATAAATGACACGTAATCATTTGTGTATTTAAAGCTTGTGGTCCATGGGGCCCCGATGGCCTCCCCATGCCAGGCTGTGTCAGGCTCTGGGCTCTGCAAGGGGACACAAAGGTGACTAAGACACAGTCCACCCTCCCCAGGAACTCGGAGTGAGCTGGGTGTGGCGCCAGGCACATCAACAAATAACTGTGATCACATCTTCATTCAACAAACACCGAGCGGCAGTGTGCAGTGTAGGTCAGATTCTACGCTGAATACCAGGGTGAGCAAGGCGGGCACGGCCCCCGACCTTGTGGGACTTAGTCTGGTGTGGACTTGGAGGACAGACCTCGTGTGTGTGCGGGACAGAGGGTGCCTGGTCTCATGGGTGTGGGGGCCAGGAGCACCCTCGAGGGAGCCGAGCACGGGGGTGCACCGGAGCTGGCAAGGGATGCTAGGGTGGAGGGAAGGGGGTGCAGGCAGAGGGCACAGCCTGTGCGGAGGGCTGGCCGAGTGTGAGGGCAACATGTGGACAGTCACACCCCTCCTGGCTCCGCCCCCATCTCCACGGAACCTCAGGAAGTCTTTGCTCCCCGGGCCTCGGTTTCCCCATCTGGACCATGACGAGGTGGGGGAAGGCTTAGGAGGTCTCTCCTGGACGCAACCCGGGAGGGCTTTTCACGAGGCTACCCACTCTTGGGGGGCTCCCCACCGCCTGTGAGAGTCACCCACAATTCCTCTGTCCCTCCGAGTCATGGAGTCAGCCAGGTGCCCTGGGGCCGGGGTCTCGGGTTAGCCGCTGGGCTCCCCGGGAAGCTTGGGAGCTGCTTTAGACTTTGGGCCGTGGGGCCCTGGGTCAGCCCCTCGTCCCCCAGTGGGACACGGCACCTTCTGTGGTCACCGCATGTCAGCACTTCCTTCCTGGAGAGGAAGCCACCGTCGGGGGCAGAGTGACTTAGCGACCGCAGGCTGCACAGGGCCGGGGTGGCGCGCTCTCGCCCCCGCAGCTCCGTGTGCTGGAGGACACCTCTGCCTGCCCCCTGCAGCGCGGGCCTCCCCCGGAGGTCCTCCCGACCCTGCTGACAGCGCGCTCCTCCTGCAGCACCCCCGGACCCTAACTTCTAGAACAAAGCTAAAAACTATGTTTAAAGAGTACAACATGAGCCAGGTGCAGTGGTGCACGCTTGTAATCCCAGTACTTGGGAGGCTGAGACCGGAGGATCCGGGTTCGCAGCCAGCCTCAGCTACTTAGTGAGGCCCTCCACAACTTAGTGAGACTCTGATTCAAAATAAAGAATAAAAAATTGGGCTGGGGGTGGAGCTTGGAGGTAGAACGCCCCTGGGTTCAATCCCCAGTACCGCAAAAAAAAAAAAAAGTACAACGCGATGTTTTGAAATACACATACACAATGGAAAGATGACTGCAGTAGCCAGTTAGCATGTCTGTGTCCTCAGTTACGTGTGCGTCTGCGTGTGCGTGTGCGTGTGCGTCTGCGTCTGCGTGTGCGTGTGTGGCAGGGGTAAGAACTCCCCAAATCCATTCTTGCTTCACATTTCCAGGATGCAATAAAATACCGTGAAGCACACCAATAGCTAGTACAGCCGCCATGCTGGAGGCAGATGTCTGGCTCTCCCTCCGCCCTACGTGACTAGCGAGTCTCCACCCTCTGACCCGCACGTCCCCGCTCTGCCTCTGCTGACCCTCCTGCTGCTCTGCGTCTGTGTCGTTGGCTTTTCTAGGTTTCACCTGTAAGCGAGGGCGTGTCATGCAGGACTTGTATTTCTGCCTCCGGCTTATTTCGCCTACTCTGATGTCATCCAGGTTCCTGTATGTCATTTCAAGTGGCAAAATTCCCTTCTTTTTAAAGGCTGTATAGTATTCCATCGTGTGTGTGTGTGTGTGTGTGTGTGTGTGTGTGTGTGTGAGAGAGAGAGAGAGAGAGAGAGAGAGAGAGAGAGAGAGAGAATCTATAGCACCACAGGTTTTTTGTTTGTTTTTCGTACTGAGGATTGAATCCAGGGGCATTCTACTTCCAAGCTACCTCCCCAACCCTATTTATTTATTTATTCATTTTTTGTTTCTGAGGCAGGCTCTTGCCAGTGCTTACAATCTTGCTAAGTTGTTGAGGCTGACCTCAAACCTGGGAACCTTCTGTCTTAGCCTCCCAAGTACTGGGATCACAGGCGTGTGCCACCGCGCCCGGCCGTGCCACAGTGCTTTTATCCATTCATCCATCGCTGGATATTTAGATGGTTTCCATATCTTGGCCACAGGGCCACCGGGAAAGCACAGGAGCCGCTGTGCTCGGCATTCAGGGGCTTTTCTACTAGTGTCCTTTATCTGCTTCAAAACCAGACCCGGGATCCACGCCATGCTTCATCCAGAGCAGGGCTCACAACTGCCTGCCGAGTGAACGAACGGGTCTGGGGTGTGCACGTTGGTCCTGGTATGCACACTAGTCCTCGGTGTAGACACTGGTCCTGGGTGTGCACACTGGTCCTGGGTGTGCATGTTGGTCCTGGGTGTGCACGTCAGTCCTAGTATGCACACTAGTCCTCGGTGTAGACACTGGTCCTGGGTGTGCACACTAGTCCTGGGTGTGCACACTGGTCCTGGGTGTGCATGTTGGTCCTGGGTGTGCACGTCGGTCCTAGGTGTGCACACTGGTCCTGGGTGTGCATGTTGGCCCTGGGTGTGCACACTGGTCCTGCATGTCAGTCCTGGGTGTGCACGTCGATCCTAGGTGTTCACGTGGGTCATGAGTGTGCACGTTGGTCCTGGGTGTACACCCTCATGTGAGCACCCACTGATGGCAGGATCACTTGCCCACATCATTTTAAGCCACTTTGGTTTTTTTTTTTTTTGCGGTACCGGGGATTGAACCCAGGGGCATTCTACCTCCGCGCTACACCCCCAGCCCTATATTTTATTCCTTATTTTGAAACAGGGTCTTGCTAAGTTGCGGAGGGCCTCACTAAGTAGCTGAGGCTGGCCTCAAACCCAGATCCTCCGATCTCCACCTCCCAAGTACTGGGATTACAAGCGTGCGCCACCACGCCCAGCATTTTAAGCCACTTTGTAAACATGAAGTTTGGTGGCCGGCTAATACCCCACTTGTCCCCAGCCTCGATTTCCCAACTGATCCGTCACGCTTAGACACCAGGTCGTTCCCGGTGTCACGCGGACGCTCGGGGCAGCGGGCCGGTGGGGGTCTGCAGCCTTCGGTCTATCCCTGTCTCAGGACACTTCCTAAGTCACGCCTGAGAGGTGGGCGGCGCGTAGCGGCGGCGGGTCTCTATCATGCTGTCATTTGCTGGTGAGACGCCGGCGGCTTCCTGTTGGCGGCCGCGTCCTCCGCGTGGCAGCAGATCTGTCCCGGGGGGTGACCCCCCTGGGCTGGCGCCGCATCAGCTGGAAAGTGGGGGGACTGAGTTTCTGTTTCACATCATTAGTAACTGGAGCCGCGGCCGCCCGCGCAGGCTGTTTTGAGTTACTTCGCCCTTCCCTCCCGCTGCTGCGGTAACCCAGCCAGCCGGCCCGGCCGGGGCCTGCGGGGCTCCGGCCTCGAGCGGGTCGCCATGCTGCCGATCAGAGCAGTAACGATGATCGTGGCCCCCACCACCTCTGCCATTCCCCCTGAGCATTTACCAACCCTGGGCGGGTGCCACGCGCTCCTCCTAGCGTGTCACACCCTCAGCGGAACCTCGTGAGTCCATCTCATTGGTAAGCCCATTTTGCAGATAAGGAAACCGAGGCCGAGAAAGGTCAGGTAGCTCACCCGAGGTTCCCCCCGCTAGGAAGCATCGGGGCCTGGATTCGAGCCCAGGTCTCCCCTGTGTCATTTTAACTATCTCACGGAGTCCCATCTGCTGGGTTCTTAATGGGGAAACAGGCCGACAGGGATCAGGGGACTGGCCAACCCCGAGGACCATGCTTAACAAGGTGCAGGGTGGCCGAGGGGGCCGGAGAGAGGGCAAGTCACACCACTGCTTACACCGAGCCTCAGTTTCCCTAGCTGTCAGTGGAGCTGCCAGCGGCAGGATCGTGCTGAGGATTAGCTGAGCTAAGGGGCGTGAGCCCCTCAGCACAGGGCTGGACTTGGAGTGGACACTCAATTTCTAGATGTTTTTGGGGGGACTGGGGTGTCCTTCCCGCCCCCAAGCCTGTGGAGCGGGCTGTCGTCTGGCTTCCTCTCCCCGTGTTACCTACCACGCGGGGGTCTGCTCAGGGTGTGGCCTGGGCTGCCGGGAGCTGCGGGGGTCTCACACATACATCTTGGTGTGTGTGTGTGTGTGTGTGTGTGTGAGAGAGAGAGAGAGAGAGAGAGAGATACTGGGGGCTGAACCGGGGGTAGGGGGTGCAACCTCTGAGCCGCACCCCCAGTCCTATTTTGTTTTAATTAATTAATTAATTAATTAATTTTTGCAGTACTGAGGATTGAACCCAGGGGCAAATTACTTCCGAGCTACACCCCCAGCCCTATCTTTTATTCTTTTTTTTTTTGCGGTACCGGGGATTGAACGCAGGGGCGTTCTACCTCCGCACTATACTCCCGGCCCTATTTTTTATATTTTATTTTGAAACCGGGTCTCACGAAGTTGCGGAGGGCCTCACTAAGGAGACAGAGAGAGAGAGACAGGGAGAGAGAGACAGAGAGAGAGCTGAGACTGGCCGTGAACCCGGATCCTCCGATCTCCGCCTCCCAAAGTACTGGGATTACAAGTGTGCGCCACCACACCCGGCTTATTCTTTATTTTGAAACAGGGTCTCACTAAGTTGTGGAGGCCTCACTAAGTAGCTGAGGCTGGCCACGAACCCGGATCCTCCTGTCTCAGCCTCCCAAGTACTGGGATTACAAGCGTGTGCCACCACGCCTGGCTCTATTTTATTTTTTATTTTGAAATAGGGCCTCACTAAGTTGCTAAGGGCCTAAGTTGCTGAGGCTGGCCTCAAAACTGCGATCCTCCTATCTCAGCCTCCCAAGTGCTGGGATTGCGGGTGTGCACCGCCACGCCTGGCTCACAGGTACATCTGCTGGCCCATGGGGTGGGTGTCCCTGCAGCGACTTCCAGCAGCTGTTTCAGGAAGAAACTGTGTGCCCCGGAGTCCGGGAGGAGGGGCGTCCCTCCCGCTCTTGGTCCGGGTCCCCGTCCCTCACTGCTGCGTCTGCATTCGGTGGCCGGGTCTCCAGGGAACAGTGGGGAAACCACTAGGTCTTCCCCTGTGGTCGCTGAGCCTCGTCCTTACACATTCGACTCCAGGACCGCTGGGAAAATGTCGCGATGTGCTTAGTGCCCCACCCCGGGCGGCTTGCTGTTTGTTTGCTTAGCCTGTCCTGTGCCAGCCCATAATCCCCCGGGGGACAGTCATGGAATGAGTACTGCCACATGTGCCTCTATCAATCCTTGTGACAACCCTGAGCGGGGACATTGTTGTTATTTTGCGGGTGGGAAAGCCGAGACACCTAGAGGTTGCGAAACCCCCGCTAGCCACTGGCCGGGAGGGCCCGAGCTGCGATTTGAGTCACCATCTTTTTTTCTATTTGCAATATTGGGGATCAACCCCAGGGGCTCTCTACCACTGAGCCACACCCCCAGCCCTTTTTATTTTTCTGAGACAAGGTCTCGTGAAGTTGCTGAGACTGAGGCTGGCCTCACACTTGCGATCCTCTGGCCTCAGCCTCCCACGTCTCTGGGATGACAGGCGTGCGCCACCATCCTAGCTAGCTGAGCTGGGATTTGAACTCGGGAAGTCTGCTGATTAGTCTGAAGCTAGCTTGGTTCCTGGGTGAGTCTCCGCCAGTCAAGAAGGCCACTCACGTGTCCTCGATGAGTGCCCAGTGCCGGGCACGTAGTAGGTGCTCAGAGACATGGGGTCACAATCCTGTCTGCCTCGGTGTGTCGCTGTTCCTACCATCGCTCCTGGGTCTCAGGCCCTGTGGTGGGCTTTGTGCGGAGGGCCTGTCCCCTTCGGCTCCGGCTTGGCGGTGTCTGTGGCTGTCGTCAGAGAACTGGCTATCTATTTTTGTGCTGTTTGACTTGGGCCTGAGGTTTGGGCCACGGGACTGTGCATCATGCGCGGCTGTGGTCTGGCTCGAGCTGCGGGCCTCGCCAGGCCCGGGGCACGCGGGGGACAGGGTCTTGGTTCGGGGTCCCCTACGTCTAATCCCCACGGGGCTGCTTCTAATAGAGCGTGGGTTCTCAAACAAGCCGCCTTACCTCTCAGGGAGGACAGCGGCGTCCTGCTGGCACATCCCAGGGACTCAGGGAGGCAGGGCCAACGAAGCTGGGTATACAGCAGGTGCTAAATAAGTGCTAGCAGCCGATGCAAACAAAGGCTAGACATCCAGAGGACCCTCAATTCAGTTCACTGGTGTGGGCCAGGCCCTGTTCTGTTTGGGGCCCCTCAGTGGACACACAGTGCAGACCCCCAGGGCCTGAATTTTTGTAGGGTGCTCAGGCCGTGAACAAGGGGTGCGGCATGTGAGGATGATGCGCGGTGTCAGGAAAGGGGGAGGTAAGCCGGCGGAAGACCGGGGGTGGCTGGGGGTGCGGGGGGCTTCCCTGAGAAGGCGACATTTGAACAGAAGAGGGGAAGAAATAGGCCAGGGGAGATTGCGGGGAGGGAGCCACCGTGCAACGGCCCTGGGGCCCGGGCATGCGCAGGCAGGTAGGGCTGCAGACCAGGAAGGAGGCCCAGGCGGGGAATCAGCGGACGGGTCAGGGAGGCGACAGGCCTGTGCGTGCGGGGCCTCGCGGTCACTGTAAGGATGCTGCCTTGGGCTCTGCGGGCACCCGGGTCACGGAGGACTGTCACTTTGAGTAGGGGTTACACTGTCCAACTTTGAACAGCTCCCTCTGGCGGCCGTGAGAGGAGCGGGACCTGGGAGGCCAGCAGGGAGCCCCTGCAGCATGCAGACCTGCTGTAGACCCGGCG
>PVJS01062592.1:0-10701 GCA_004027185.1 Glis glis | reverse complement strand
AAAAAAAAAAAAAAAAAGAAAAAAAAGAAAGATAAAATTTCAGCTTTTGGGATTCATAGAAACTGTTATAGTTGATGGCACAAATGCTTTTTGAAGAAATGGGAGTAGGGCATGCTGTTAGCTTTCAGTCTATAACTCACAGAACACTGGTGGGAGAGGTGAAGACGTAGGAGATGCCATTATTTCTAGGGTAACTTTCCTTTCCTTGACCTCAGTTGTGGTTAATACCGTGATACATACTGTGAATATTAGCTAACATTTAAACAGCATCTTAGCCAGACACGATAGCACATGCTTTAATCCTAGCTATTCAGGCAGCTGAGGCAGGAGGATCGCAAGTTGGAGCTCAGCCTCAGCAATTTAGCAAGATAGTTTCAAAATTAAAAATCGGAAGGGCTGGGGATGTATATGTAGCTCAGTGGTACAATCCCTAATACTGGATTCAGTCCCTAAATGGGTTCAATCCCTACTACTGAAAAAGCAAACAAACAAAACTTTACCCCCGGAACAGCGTCTTATATTTTAGGAGATTTTATATGCATCATTCCATGAATCTTCTACATTATATTGATCGTTAGCCCTGTGAGCTAAGAGGAATGCGATTGATCATTTAGATTTCCAATTTAGGGGTAAGAGCTTTATGTGAGGTTCCGAAGTACTTTCTTGCTCATTGTTATGTCTCTAGTGCTTAGCACCTATATGGGTTCACAGTAGACTTGAAATAAAAACTTGCTGAGTGGTAAAATCAATGCAGCTCAGAGAGAGGGCCAGTGACTTAGCCATGGACACATAGTTATTAAGTGAGGGAGGCAGGGCTCAGATTTAGAACTTTCTTTTTTCTTTTTGGTACTTGATTTGAACCCAAAGGCATTCTACCTCCTAGATATACCCCTAGCCCTTTTTATTTTTTGTTTTGAAACAGGATCTTGCTAGGTTGCTAAGGCTATCCTTGAACCTGCAATCTTCCTGTCTCAGCCTCCCAAGTACTGGGATTACATGTGTGCACCACCACGCCGGGCAGAGTTAGAACTTTTTTGATTCCATTTCCCATATTCAGCCTTATAATGCTGATGCTCTAAAGAGGACAACTGGGATAGTTTTTATTGATGCTAAGAGTGACAATGTGGAAATACATTTGAATTCTTAAAAATGCAGATCTCTTAAATGGACAAGGGATTATTTTACAGTTAAAATGAAGCTCTATAGTTCTGATGTGTTCAAGTTGATTTTTTTTTAAATGCATGAAGTCCTGACGTCCATATCATTTTTTTTTTTTTGGTTGTTTTGAAACAGGGTCTCACTAGGTTGCTGAGAGTCTCTCTAAGTTGCTGAGGCTGGTCTTGAACCTGCAATACTATTGTCTCAGCCTCCTGAGTACTGGGATTACAGGTGTGCTCCACCACACCCAGCTCATCCATACCAATTTGAAGTTCATACTAAATCACCACATTTCAAGGATTTCTGATATGGGAGAACCTTTACCTTTAGAGACAAGGAAAGTGAAGTTTACCAAATTGTCTGCTCCATGAGGGTAGAGTCTCTATGCCTTTATTACTTTATGCACAACACCTGGCACAGAGTCCAGTATACAGCATTCCAGGTGTTCAGTGAATATTTGTTGCCTGGGTGAGGTCCAAAAACTTTAAGTAGCTGCCTTAAGTTATACCTTAAAGAGGTCTTCCTAAGGGTTGATCATGCCATGGCTGAATACATACTGGCTAGATGTCATCAATGTAGTGAAGAGGTTGAACTTCAGGTTGGAGGGAATTTAGTGATGATCTGATCCAACCCCTTTACATGACTCTTGGCTTGGCCATCTGATTTGGTACCAGAGCAGAGAATTAACTGTCTTGGTCCTCCTACCCCATTTCATCATTTCAGCTATGAAAGTATTTCTGAGGAAACAGACTAACTCCTTTCCTGGAGACCAAGTGTCCCCTGAGGTAGCCTGTAGAGGTGAGATAGTACATGAGGCTTGAAGCTCCAGCCCTGGACCCCTTTCCTATTGGTCCAACAGCATCTTCACAGGGAAGTTCCACCCAAACACAGCATCTCTCTGCTCTTTCTTTCCTTCTTTCCCTTCTTCTTCTTTCCCTTCTTCTTCTTCTTCTTCTTCTTCTTCTTCTTCCTCTTCCTCTTCCTCTTCCTCTTCCTCCTCTTCTTCCTCTTCTCCTCCTCCTCCTCCTTTGTGGAACTGGGGATTGAACGCAAAGGCATTCTACCTCTGAGCTACACTTCCAGCCCTATTTTATTTTTTGTTTTGAAACAGGGTCTCACTAGGCTGCTGAGATTCTTGTTACATTGCTGAGGCTGTCCTTGAACCTGCGATCCTCCTGTTTCAGCCTTCCAAGCACCAGGATTACAGATGTGTACCACCATGCCTGGCTATCTCTTTGCATTTCTGATTCATGCTTCCCAGCTTTAGCCATGCTTTGTCTCCATGTTTAATAATTGAAGATTGCAGCTGGGTGGCCCTCACTGCTAAATTAAAGACGTGTAACATTCCAGCTCTAAGTTTTCAGCTTAACTTCAAGTCAGGAGCTATAGTCTAACTTCCTGAGCATGATCACCTTTCCTCACCCTGGAGCATGGGGATGAGCACCTCTCTCCCTCGATGGGCAGGAGAAAGGAGGAAATAAAATATACTTTGTTTGATTGGCTGTGTGAAACTTCAGTTCTCTTCAAGTCAGTTGCAACTAGAAAGAAAAAATTGGTGTTGTGAGCAACATCCACAAGGTCCTTAGACCAGTAAGTCATGTCACAAACTATTTGTGTCTCTCCACAATGTCAGGAGGTTTATTCAACACTCAAAGGTTGTAGCATGCAGGAAATTATTAGGAAATTCTCTAAGTAAAGTTAAGCTAGTTTTGGATGCTGGGTGGCTGCTTTGCCACAGACAATTAGCTGTGAATGAGCATCAAATGGTATACTTCACATTAACACTTCTTTTTTTTTTTCAGTACTGGGGATTGAACCCAGGGGCATTCTACCTCTGAGCTACACCCCCAGCCCTATTTTTTATTCTTTATTTTGAAACAGGCTCTCACTAAATTGTGGAGGGCCTCACTAAGTTGCTGAGGCTGGCCATGAACCTGCGATCCTCCTGTCTCAGCCTCCCTAGTACTGGGATTACAAGGGTGCGCCACCACGCCCGGCTGTGGCCCCTTCTTTATAGGTCACTCTTTAGACTCTAAGCCCTAGGACAAGGCCAGGTATGTAAGATTTACTGCTATATCCCCTGTGTCCTATAAGGTCTCTAGTATTGCTGGGCACCACATAAATATTTGTTGGATTGAGCTGATTTTCAGTATTGCCACACCCCAAGCCTAGACTGCTGAGCTGCTGGCCCATGCTTCCCAGGCGTCACTGAAGGAAGACCTTCACAGGCTTTCCCAGGGCTCTAAGGAGGACACTAGAACTTTGAGTCCAAGCTCTCACTCTCACCGTGTGTCTTAAAGTCCCTCGTGTAATTTCTCTGAGTCTCCTCTGCATTCTGGCTGTCCAGCAGGGCCAGGGATAGTCCTGCCTATTACACAGCGCTTGTGGCGGGTAATTAATAAAAGGAATATTGTGACTCACTTGGCACAGATGAAAGGCCTATCAGAATAGCCCTTGTGTAAGCAGGCAGAGAGAATGAGGCTATTCTTCCTCCTACCTCGAAGCTCTTACTGGTAATGATAACAACATCAAATGCATATTTTTTTCTATTTGACTTTTGAATCTGGGGTCTATGATGTTGTAGCAACAAAACTGTCTTTTTTCACATGGCAACCAACAAAACATCAGGTCCGAGACAGAATTCCAGTTAGTCAGTGGATTCCCAGCAAGCTGTGTGGCAGTGCATGAGAACTTTCTTTTTTTTTTAAAAAAAAAACACAATTAACATTTTATTATAGATGCATTAATTTGAGGCTGTCAAATACAGGGCACAGGTTTCTCTACCAAATTTCAGAGAAACCTGTATATATCCTTTTTCATCTTTTCCTGTAATAGTAACTTTTTATGTTTGCTTCGTGGTAATATTTTATCTTAATTAGCCTATAAATATTTGTTGAGGGCCTACGAGACTGGCTTTTGATTGTCTTGAAAAAGATATAAAGAAATAAGCAACATGATTCCTGCCCTCAGGGAGATGACTGTGTGTATGTGTGTGTGTGTGTTCACACTTGCACCTGCTAGGGATTCAGAGAGATGACTTCAGTAGAGAAAGAGAAGAATCCATGAATTAAGGGAGTGCAATTGAACAAAATATTACAGTAGTAAAATATGAAATACATTTAGTCTTTGTCCTCTATTGCTCACAAAACCAAAACCCTGAGTATTTCCCAAGTGACGGGAGTGTTCGTTATTTCTAGCAAGCCCTTGTGATCACAACCGAGTCTATGCTGGCGGAGTGACTTGGACTCTTACTTAGCCTTAGGATGGGGCTGGTCACTAGAAAGACTAAATGTTGAATGGATTTTAGAGGGTTGGACCTCTCAGTCCCACCCACCTCCAGGACTAGTAGGGGTTGGAGGGCTGGAGACGAAGCTCTTTAAAAACTGGACTGGAGTCAAGCGAAGACTCAGGCTGTGATGTTTACTGTGGAATCGGCTACATAATACCAATTAGAAGTCCCGAAGTACCATTGGGCAGAAAATAATGATGAAAGAATAACAAGAAGAAAACATACATCTCCTCAAATTCAGACAATATTTTATTATCTGGATTTGATTTTTTTCTTCGCTATGTATTTCTTGAATCTGGCAGCTTAGACCACTTGACCATCCTGATACCTACGTATTTCTTAATTCAAGACTTTTCTTTCTTTCAATAATACTGGGATGACATGAGACCGGAGGATCCGTGTTCATGGCTAGCCTCAGCTACTTAGTGAGGCTCTCCTGTTTCAAAATAAAGAATAAAAAATTGGGCCGCAAAAAAAATAATAATAATGGTCAAGCCGGTTATGATGGTACATGCCTGTAATCCCAGTACTTGGGAGGCTGAGACAGAAGATCACAGGTTCGAGGACAGTCTCAGCAATTTAGCGAGATCCTGTTTTAAAATAAAATATAAAAAGAGTTAGGGGTGTAGCTCAGAGGTAGAATGCCTCTGGGTTCAATGCCCTGGCATCCCCCCTAAAAAAAGAATAATAATGGTCACCTTCTAACCTTTAATTTATGCATTCAAGAAATGCAGAATAAGCTGGGTGTGGTGGCGCTTGTAATCCCAGTACTTGGGAGGCTGAGACGGAGGATCTGGGTTCGCGGCCAGCCTCAGCTACTTAGTGAGGCCCTCAGCAACTTAGTGAGACCCTGTTTCAAAATAAAGAATAAAAAAAATAGGACTGGGGGTGTAACTCAGAGGTAGAATTCCCCTGGGTTCAATCCCTGGTACTGCCCAAAAAAAAAAAATAGAAATGCAGAATAAATATAATACTAATTTAAGTAAAGTTTCAACTATTCTACTATGGTATAGAACACAAATATAATGATGCATTACAGAAACAAGTGGAATTCATGATCAGGTCATGACTGTCACACCGTAAGCAGCCATAAAAGAACTAATTGCATACCCAATGTGATGCTTGGATTTTACCCACAAGTACAAGATTTAATGTGTAAAGTTTCACTGGCTGTGTTCGGTTTAACTAAGAGCTTCCCCATCCTTTACAGGCAGTGTTAAATGTTGTCAGGAGAAGGTTTAGGGAGCTAAGATGACATGGTCATTGCCACAAATAAAAGAAAAGATGGTGGTGAAAAATAGGAGAAAGATTACCCATTTTTATGCAAAAGAGCATTAGAAATAACCATAATAAGCCGGGCGTGGTGGCACACACGCTTGTAATCCCAATACGAGGCTGAGATGGAGGATCATTGCAGTTTCAAGGACAGCCTCAGCAACTAGTGAAACTCTCATCAACCTAGGGAGACCCTGTTTCAAAATAAAAATAAAATAGGGCTGGGGGTGTAGCTCAAAAGTTACTGGGCTCAATCCCCAGTAACGCGCGCGCGCGCACACACACACACACACACACACACAAAGAAATTTCCATAATAAATGCAGAAAGACTGGATTCTGTGTTGTGATTTTCTGACATGCGGACATGTTGTTTTATTTGCTCCATAGCTGATATCCAGCAACTAATTATATTGGTAACATGCAGACCATTGTTTTTCTATTGTCAAACTAATGCAAAAGCCTCTTTGGTTTACTTTTTTTTTTGTAAGTTGGGAATCAAACCCAGGGCCTTGCACATGTGTTCTCCCACGGAAATGCATTCCTAACCCCTATTCTTTGGTTTACTTTATGTCTCTTTGTTAAAATACATATCTGCGTATTGTTTTAGTCTTAGCATCTATCCTGGACTGGATCCACTTACTGTCTATATCTCTCCCTCAAGACAAAGAAATTGATAACTTGAGTTTCTATTGAAGCAAGCTCTTTGTCCCTGGAACTTTATTGTGTAAACAGTGGAAAAATAACAAGTCTGATAAATGGGGACTGACTTGCCTGGACAGTTTCTGTTTCAGGGAGAAACAAATGAGATAGGTAACTGATCAGAATCCTTCAGGGCTGCTCTGACTGATATAAATCAGACTCACCAAGGAATAGACCCTCAGGTGAAAACAGGTCCTAGGGCCTCATGTAAGAGCTACCACAGTCTGCTATTTCGTGAACACAAGTATCATTTGCTTTTTGGTGCCTGGAGCTAGAATTTGTCAGTGCAGGATTTGCTTCCTAGCTTCTTGCACGCAATGAAACAAGTGCTGGTATAGAACGATATTAGAGATGGGTGCAGTAGTGGGGTGATGTGAAATTGAGAAAAGTCTTCCAAAGGCCCTGTAGAATCGTACTGATTTCCCAAGAGTCCCCTTTCAGCTTCCCTACTTTGCCTCTGTGATAGCCTAATTAATAGAGTGTGACTTTCTAGCTTTTGCCAAGTGCCACTCCAGTTCAAATCACAGCTGTCAGGAGAATGTGGCTGATCAGCGACAGATCTTTAGTTACCTAGCTATCTTTAGAAGATATGGTCTTTGGCTTCATGAATGCTGTATTTTGTAAGTAGCCACAGGTGTTTGGAGCCATAGTAGGCATTCTTGGACTTCTAAATAGGGTTTGGTAAGTTTTCAGATTCTTTATATAATCACTGGCAGGTTTTGAATACCTGCCCATCCACCATTGCAAAGTAGAGAGTTATAGAAAAAAGAGGATTGGGGGTCCTTATAAAATAATGGAGAACCCATGAAAGACGTAAATATACCACCAAAAAAAAATCCTACACAGATACAACCATTGATGTAACCAGTTGCAACCACACAGGAATATTCCGTGTGTGTGTGTTTGTGTGTGTGTGTGTATGTGTGTATGTGTGTGTGTGTGTGTGTGTGTGTGTGTGTGTGTGTGTTTCTAGGGATTGAATCTAGAGACATCCCTACCTCCGAGCTACACCTCCAGCCCTATTTTATTTTTGGTGGGAAATAGGGTCTCACTAAGTTGCTGAGAGCCTCGCTAAAGTTGCTGAGGCTGGCTTTGAACCTTCGATCCTCCTCTGTCAGCCTCCCAAGTACTGGGATTACAAGTGTGTGCCACCACACATAGTTTAGGAATATTCTTATTAGTGAGGCTGAATGTACTCTTTCAGGATAAGGCTTGACATTGGGCGTGGTGACGACAGTTTGTAATGCCAGTACTTGGGAGGCTGAGACAGGAGGATTAAAGGTTAGAGGCTGCTTCAACAATTTAGTGAGACCCTGTTTCAAAAGAAAAAAAAATCAGGGTGTGGTGGTGCATGCCTGTAATCCTAGTACTTGGGAGGCTAAGACTGGAGGATTGCAGATTTCGAGGACAGCCTCAGAAAGTAGTGAGACTCTCATCAGCCTAGAGAGACCTCGTTTTCAAATAAAAATAAAATAGGGCTGGGAGTGTAGCTCAGAGGTAGAATGCCTCTAGGTTCAATCCCCAGCACCACACACACACACACACACACACACACACACACACAATAAGGCTTGATAAGAAATCTGAAGTTCTAGGTGGTATGTGTGGCTTTGATACTTGCAAACTGTTAGTGACTGATTTCAATCTCCAGAGTACACCACTGTCTCTGTACACAGGTTAATCATCTCTCACCTATCTTTGCGATCTTCTTAACAGTTCTTCCTATGATCAGAATTTGGGTTCTTTGTGTGTGTGTGCGCACACGCACACGCGTCCCTCACTGCACAGAGACCCTCAGTATTCCCTTTCTTATGTGTTCTGTCACCCTTTCACACAGAGAGCTGCTTCTGCCCCGCTGTGACCACAAGCACCTTCAGTTTGGGCTCCTTGTCCTTGGGGCTGACTGATCCTGCGGCCCTCTGCCAATTTCTCTCCTGTCTCCTGGTCTGAGTTCTTTGCTGGGCTCTGTGTTGACTCCTGGGGGGCCTTGTCCACCAGCCTGGGCCCTGCCTGTGCAGACCTTCCTCCATCCCCACAGCAGGTGGACCTGGAGCTGAAGCCCAGCCCCCTGCTGCACACCTAGTCTGTGAGGAATAGAGAGGATCTGCCTGAGGGGGGGGGGCTTTTAACATCTTTTCTAGGAAGGGAACCTAACAGGTGCACAGGTAGTCTTATTACAGGAGAAGAGATGATTCAGAGAAGGGTCCAAGGAGTTCAGGGGAGGGGGAGAAAGAGAGAGAGAGAAAGAAGAGAAGAGAGAAGACTTGAACTCTGGATCGATGGGGTCTATGTAACAAAAAAGAGTTTCAGTATGCCCCAATCAGAGGCACAAAGAGAATTATTTAGGAAAGCAAGGAGTACACATTCAAGGGAAAATGTGGGCTATCTCAAAAAAGAGATGCTTTCGGGTAAAGAGAGGAATACACATTCAAGGGAGAATATGGCCATCTTGAGAATGAGAGACGTGTTTTGGGGGTCCTCGGCTCTTCTTTTAAAGGAAGTTTCGCGAAGGGTGGGTATGGCAAGGTATGTGAGGATGACATCAGTCTGTTGATCACAAGGTGGTTCATGGTGGTCTAGTCCTTTTCCTGATCCTTAATGTGGTCTTTATTTTCTGATCAATACATAAGCTGGAAAGTCCCCTTAATTAATAGGTTTCTCAAGTTACCATTCTTTCTTGCTTAAACTCTTTATTGGGAGTGTTAATTAACAGTGCACAAGATAATTGTCATAAGTGAATTAATTTCCAGTAACTTTAAGATTGTGAGTGAAGGCCAGGCATGGTGGCGCACGCTTGTAATCCCAGTACTTTGGGAGGCGGAGACTGGAGGATCCGGGTTCGCGGCCAGCCTCAGCTCTCTCTCTCTCTCTCTCCCTGTCTCTCTCTCTCTCTACTTAGTGAGGCCCTCCGCAACCTCGTGCGACCCGGTTTCAAAATAAAGTATAAAAAAATAGGGCCGCGGGTGTAGCGCAGAGGTAGAACGCCCCTGGGTTAAATCCCCGGTACCACAAAAAAAAAAAAAAAAAGATTGTGAGTGAAGAGCTGTAGATTTCTCAGGAATTTGGGAGCAACGAGGCTGGGAGAGAGAACTGGCTTAAGGATTGAGGGTATGAGGAAATTTAGCACCAGGCTTTCATTTTAAAGTTACGTTTTCTTTGCCTTCTTTCTACCTATTTCTTTTATTTCTTCTACCTCAGTCCAAATGCTCCTTCATATTCATAGGAAGGCAGCGGCAGATGTCCTCTGACGTGCCGCGGCCTGTGTCCAGCCTCGGTGGTGCACAGCTGCCAACAAGCCTGACCCTTAGACACTTAAGTTGTGCATTCTGAATGGTGCTGTGGTTTCTGTCCAGTGTTAAACAAAGATGGAAAACCAAGTCCTTTCACTTAGTGTCAGTGACTTTTAGCTCTATCCAGACGCTTTAGGAAAATGTGAAAGAAGAGTGGGGTAGTCCCTGACTCACAGAATCTGAAATATAGCTAAAGAAAGAGCATTCATGCAAATAAGAGTAAAATAATAGCGGGATGCGGTGGGTCATGCCTGTAATCCCAGTACTTGGGAGGCTGAGACAGGAGGATTGCAGGTTTGAGGCCAGCCTCAGCACCTTAATGAGGCCCTGTTTCAAAATAAAAAATAAAAATAAAAAGGGATGGGGTGTAGCTTGGAGGTAGAATGCCCCTGGGTTCATTTCCTAGTATAAAAAATAAAGTAAGCTGGGCGTGGTGGCGCACACTTGTAATCCCAGTACTTGGAGGCTGAGACCGGAGGATCCGGGTTCACGGCCAGCCTCAGCTACTTAGTGAGGCCCTCTGCAACTTACTGAGACCCTGTTTCAAAATAAAGAATAAAAAAAAAATAGGGCTGGGGGTGTAGTCTGGAGGAGAATGCCCCTGGGTTCAATCCCCAGTACCGCCAAAAAATAAAAATAAAATAAAATAAAACAAAAGAGTAAAGTAATACAAAATAGTACATGGGCAAACATGAGCATTGTAGAAAATAGATCCTAGAGGAGTCAGGGAAACTTGATCCTCTCTGGCTAGATGAAGGAAAATATCATAGAAAGAAGTGGAGGTGAACTTGGGTGGATAGAAAAATAGGGAGAACATAGCCGGGCGTGGTGGCGCACGCTTGTAATCCCAGTACTTTGGGAGGCGGAGACCGGAGGATCCGGGTTCAAGGCCAGCCTCAGCTCTCTCTCTCTTTCTCTCTCTCTCTCTCTCTCTCTCTCTCTCTCTCTACTTAGAGAGGCCCTCCGCAACTTTGTGAGACCCGGTTTC
>PVJS01062591.1:0-10698 GCA_004027185.1 Glis glis | reverse complement strand
ATTTACACACACACACACACACACACACACACACACACACACACACACACATTTGTGGCCAAACTGCAAATCTAGAAAATCTCTATGCTTTGCTTTCTGCTTCCAAAATTCACTGAATTCACACATCAGCATCCATAATTCAGTATGGATACTTTGTTGTTTTGAGATTTTCTCTGCAAGTTTAATCAGTCCATCATCTTTAAATTCAGCCTCACCAAAAGTTTCAGGACAAGTGCAAAATGCCGATAAGTTCTTTGTCAGAATGTAATAAGTATGATCTCTACTCTATTTTCCTATGGCATCCTCTTTACTCTCTGAAATCTCCTGAGCAAAGTCTCTACTATTGACCTTTCTAGCCATATTCTGGCCCTTCCAACTTCCTCTCACACACCAATTCCAAAGACTAATGAAACATATGATCAGACATAGATATAATAGTGACCACAATTCTCTGGTACTAATTTTTGTCTCAGGCAATATTCGTACTGGTATAATTGAAAACAACTGACCACACAACTTAGAAGAAGGAAGATTTATTTGCTCAGTTTTGGGAGGCCAGGTCCTGCAGATCTTAGGGCATGGCAACAAGAAGCAGAGAGAGGGAGAGAGCAAGGACATGTTTTCACAATGAAGGTGGGAAGCAAGAGATAGCTAAAAAACAAGGGAATTAAAAGACAAAAGCACATCCCTAAGGCCACACCCCCAGGGACCCACCCTCTCTAGCCACACCCCACCTGCCTAGGTTATAACCCAGTAAATCCATTATAATATACTTATCCACATGAGACTACAGCCCTCATGACTTAATCACATCAACTTTGAACATTAATACATGAGCACTTCAGAGGATATCTACATCTAACCATAGCAAAGCCCCACTTTCAGGGATTTGATTCATACCTTGGAGTAGAGCTCACTAGTGTGAATTTTAACAAGCTTTCAGGTGATTTTAATGTTATGACTTCCCTTTATCACACTTTAAAAACTAATGGCATCTTGAATAATTTTCACAATCTTTATTAGGGCTTTCAACATCCTCATAAGAACAAAACAATAATTCCTATTTGGAAATTCAAGGTACTCAGTTATGATGTTTAGAAACCCAATGTATTGGAAGCTATTGCACCTACTCCCAAAAATGAGTATAAATTCTTCATGAATCTACAAGGTCCCAAAATTTAATAGGCTACCAGAGAAGCCTGTGGGTGTGTATGTGTGTTTGTGTGGTGGGGGATGGTGTCAGGGAAGGTACATGGTCAAATGGTGCAGTGAAAAAATGTGCATTTGTTCCTCCCCTGGAAGTAAGGCTAGCTAGCCTTATTGCTATTCACAACCAATACTATTCTTATTCCCTTACTCTAACCCCCTTTGCCTCATCTTCCACTCCAGTAGCTGAATGTCACTCCTATCTCTCATTGATTGCTTCTTTTGGGGCCTCTCATTCATCTGATAAGAGAGTAGAATGGGAGAGATTTGGAAAATAGTGCAACATTTTTTGGATACTGGAATTTGTGATCACAGCACATGATATGGATTTATTTCAAAATGTAAACAAGCCAAGATTTAGATGTACATGTGGGGAAGCAGCAAAAAACAACATCCAGGGAGATAGATCATTGTAACTTCTTTGATGAGCTAATTAACTCTTCGAGGACCCATTGTATAATGAAAGAAAATGAATTCTACAACTCAATGAATCAGAATATTTCATAGTCACAGATCACTTGCTAAAATAGAGGTCTCATTTACTGAAAACTGTTTACATAATAGGGTTTTATGCACATTTGCTGAAGTACATCTTCTCCCTCAACATATATTTCCTTTGTCAATGTTTCTACACAACATTTTATACTAAGTGAGCACTAAATGAAAGGTATTCTGCCTGGTTTTCTTCAATCAGTCTAATTAGTACTAGTTAATTTTTAATTTTTTTCTCATATCCATGACTCAGTTAACATACTTCAAATTCTCTATTAGAAACTTAGGCTATGGTAACTAGACTAAACAATATTAAATTGGATTCATTTTTTAGCAGTAAGTAGAGAAACATTCTCCCCAACACTGTACAAAAATCATGATATGCATTAAATTGTTTCCTACAATGCCTGGGCACTGGGGTTTGGAAAGTTGCAATACAATAATCATCTGCAAAATAGACCTTTTAGAGGATGTCCATCTTTCTGCCAAAAGCAAATACAATTTTTTAAAAATTCGCACCCAGTTGTATTGTGTTTTGACACCTGCTACTGAGGGAATGTGCATATATGTTAATGAAAATCACCTTCGGACCCTTCCTTCCAGTTATAGCTAGACCTATTGCTATAGGATAACATTAAAATATACTCTACTAACTGGTTTATTTTATTAAAATGTGATATAAATAACATTTCTGTCAACTCCCTGTTACCCTACCCAACCCCATTAAAAAGCAGCACAACAACAACAAAATTTTCTGATCTTTTGTTAATACTAGACATATTATATATGAAAATTGTCAGTCCCATGTTTCATCCAGACCAGAATTCTGTTTGTGACAAGGGCATTTTTCTTTGTGTTAGTCATCTTTGTGTTGCTGTGACCAAATGCTTGACATGAACAATTTAAATGAGGAAACATTTATTTTTTCTCATGGCTTCAGAGCTCTTAGTCCATATCTGGCCGGATCCATTGTTTCTGGGCTTGTGGTGAGACAGAATATCATGGTAGAATGGGCATCATGGAACAGAGCTGCTCACCTCATTGCAGTCAGAAAGCACAGAGAAAGAGGAATACAAAGGAAAAGGTTGAGGACAAACTATAGTGCCCAAGGACATGCTCCCAAGTACTTACTCCCTTTAACTAGGCCCTACCTCCTAAAGCTTTCATCACCTCTGAGTAATGCCATCAAACCATTATTCCACTTATGAGATCAGAGCCCTCATGATCCAATCACTTCCTCAAAGCTCCACCTCTGAACATTGCTGCGTTATGAACAAAGCTCTCAACACACGAACCTTTGAGGTATATTCCAGATTCAAACCATAACAGTTTCAGTTTTGCTTCATAGGAAAACCTAGGTGAACTTACTGCTTTGAACCTAAACTTGAGCTGATCTAGAATGCAAGTAGACCATATAGTATGTATACTGTAGTCACTGATTAAAACAGGGCTGAGGTGAGCACAGCTTCCTACGAGTCCCTATCTATCTCCAGACTTTGATTACTCAACTAGGCATTCAGGATGCATCATGGGTATTTAAAAGCTCTGAAGGGCAGATTTATAAATCATTTTTAAATTATTGCACTAGGTTATATTTCTCTACCTTTGACTACAGACTACTTAAGACAATAAAATGTCAAAATAGGCATGACTAGATATTACTTTGCAATGTTAATTTGATTTCTCATATTCAATTTCACTGTATGTGGCATGGAATTGTGAGAATATCAAGCTCTCTTGTTCTCACTGATGTCCTTCTTATGCTTGCACTTGAACTCAGCAATAAAATGATTGACCATCCTGTTGTCAAAGTCTTCTCCACCTAAGCGGGTGTGTCCAGCTGTAGATTTGACCTCAAAGATTCCATCCTCAATAGTGAGAATTGACACATCGAAAGTGCCACCTTCTAAATTGAAAATCAGCACATTTCTTTCAGCTCCAACCTTTTTGTCCAAGCCATAAGCAATAGCAACAGCAGTTGGCTCATTGATAATCCTAAGTACATTGAGACCAGCAATGGTTCCAGCATCTTTTGTTGCCTGGCGCTGAGTGTCATTGAAATAAGCTGACACCGTGACCACAGCATGGGTAACAGTCTTTCCAAGGTAGGCTTCTGCAATTTCCTTCATCTTTGTCAAAACCATAGATGACAGCCTCTGGGTAGAAACTCTTTGTCTCTCCTTTGTATTCTACTTGAAACTTAGGCCTGCCTGCATCATTCACCACCATGAAAGGCCCATGCTTCATATCAGACTGTACAACAGCATCATCAAACCTATGTCCAATCAGACGTTTGGCATCAAAAACCGTGTTGGTGGAGTTCATCGCAACTTGATTCTTCGCGGCATCCCCAATCAATCGTTCGGTGTCAGTAAAGGCAACATAGCTTGGGGTGTTTCGGTTACCCTGATCATTGGCAATTACCTCTACTTTCCCATGCTGGAAGACACCCACGCATGAGTAGGTGGTGCCAAGATCAATGCCAACTGCAGGTCCTTTGGACATGGTTGCTTGTGCCTAGGCCCGACTCTGCCGGCGAAGAGGACACACAAACCTCAGAAGCCACCACCACGTTCAATGCTAACATCTTTAATAGGATCTATAAGGCCCTACCTGACCTACTCTCACCTATACTTTCTATTCTATCATTCTCTCCCTTAGTAACTTTCCCCTTGCCATATTAGTCTTCTTGAACATGTCCAGCATACCTGCACCTTAGAGACTTTATACTGTTTCAGGTTATTTCTTTAACTTATTAGTGTTTTATAAGAGCTCTTTATATATTCAAGATGTTCTTTCTCTAATATATGTTACATGATTTTCTTCCTGTTTTTGGCCTACCTTTTCATTTTTCTAACATGCATAGAAGCAGGAATCTGAAATTGGACATTAAAATGGTTTTGTTAGAGTATATGACTTTTTTTTGCAGTACTTAGGATTGAACCTGAGGGCATTCTATCACTGAGCTACATTCCCAGCACTTTTTTATATTATTATTTTTATTGGTGCACTGTAGTTATGCATTTTAATGAGATTCAAAGTGATACATTCCTATATATACACATAACATCTCTTGGTGTATTTCCCTCTGCATCCTTCTCCCCCATATTCCCTTTCTATACATGCTAGTGCAATTGGTAGTGATACCTTCATACAAAAAAATAATATTATTTGGTCTATTTCCTTCCTTAAGCCTCATTTCTCCCTTCCCCTTCACCGTTCCCTGATCCCCTTCTACCATTCTACTGGTCTTGCTCCTCATTTTCATGAAGTCCTTTTCTTTCCTATTTTCTCTCTAGCTTCCACATATGAGAGAAAACAGGCACATGAAACTTCTGCAGGGAAATTGTAAAAGTGGAATTCGAAAAGTTATGGCATGACTTTCCTTCTTGAAATACACAATAACTTAACTCTCTATTCTAAATATTTGGATAAGCTAATCAATCTATATATTAGATAATTGTGATTCACAATACTATGAGATTCAAATACTCCACACTAGAATATTTGTTCTTTGTAGATATTCAAGATATCATTATCTGATGAAATCAAGTCCCCCCCTCAAAAAAAACTATGACTGATTTTGGGCAAGCCATAAGATGATTAAATAGACTGATTTGGGCACTAAAACTTACCTTTTTAGCTTCAACATGAAGCTAAGAGAATTTTACGAGAAGGAAACTCAGATTAAGATGATACCTTGCATTAATCTGGGAGACAAGCTGTTTTTTGAATAGCCTTATGGAAAAAAAGTGAAGAAATTCCAGGGTTAGAGAATTTGAAAAATTCCCAGGCTTTCTGGAAACAGATCCTCCCATGAGTCACCATTATTTGGTTTAAAATAAATTCCTAAAATTTGAGACATAGTCATGTTAAAATATAAATACAAATACAGACAGTAATTATTTTTAACTTTTTTTGTGGTACCCCTATTTATTTTGTGGTAGCCCTATTTTTTCTTCTTTATTTGGAAACAGGGTCTCACTAAGTTGCGGAGGGCCTCACTAAGTAGCTGAGGCTGGCCGCGAACCCGGATCCTCCGGTCTCAGCCTCCCAAGTACTGGGATTACAAGCATGCGCCACCACGCCTGGCTATTTTTAACTTTTTGAGACAGAAATCATTCTCTTCAACTGTGCTCTAATTAAATCATTCTTACAGTGTCGTCTCAGAACAACCTGGATTTGAATCACTTACTGTAGCATCTATTAAAAATGTAAATTCTGAATCAACATCTTAGCAAAGTTGAGGAATTTGCAAATTTTGTTAGTATTTTCCTGGCATATACATTTTCATTTGCTTATTTTAATTATATAATACACTCTAGTTTTCTTTAAATTTGATTTCTTATGGAGTGTAGTTTCATTAAAAACAAACAAAAATAACCTGAGAATTAATGTGTACATTCAACCCATTCACAATTTTTTTTAACTAGTGGTAAATTTAGAATTATTTCTGCCATCTTCTTGTGTTTTCCATTTAGCTATATGTTCTTTTTTCTCCTTTTTTTTGCCTTTTGTTGATTTGGTAAAGTGTCCCAATTCCCTCAGCTTTACTTTTTGAAACCGGCTTATTTTATTTCTGTTCACCTATTGATAACACTGAACATGTCTGGAAACATTTTTGCTACATACAGTTGCTTGAGATTTAACATCATTGTCTTAAGTTAGCTAAAAAATTAATTTAGAAAATGTGAAAACATTAACTCTGATTTAATCTTTCTTCCATACCATCCCCACCACAAATATTTGATTTATTTTAGAATAGTTGTTTTCAAAGTGTGGTTAAGGAGCTACTAGCATTACAATCATTTTTAGTAATTATAAAAGTTGCAGAAACATGAGCTCATCTCAATCTTACTTCATCAGAAACACTAGGAATCTGCATTTTGATATAAGCTCCGAGTGGATTTCCTATGTACACTTAAGTTAAGCTTAGCATTTGGCTTCTGCTTTATTAGCATATATTTGCAGCATTTATTTTATTTGAATCTCATATTCAGATTAATCTTGTGAATTATTATCATTAGTGCAGATAATAAAATGAATAATTATGATTTGTTTCAGAGCTTTCTATGTTAGCTGGGCGTGGTGGCGCACGCTTGTAATCCCAGTACTTTGGGAGGTGGAGACCGGAGGATCCGGGTTCACGGCCAGCCTCAGCTCTCTCTCTCTCTCTCTCTCACTCTCTCTCTCTCTCTCTCTTCCTATCTATCTCTCTCTCTCTCTACCTAGTGAGCTAGTGAGGCCCTCCACAACTTCGTGAGACCCGATTTCAAAATAAAGTATAAAAAATAGGGCCAGGGGTGTAGCGCGGAGGTAGAATGCCCCAGGGTTCAATCCCCGGTACCGCAAAAAAAAAAGAACTTTCTATGTTTATATCCAGAACAATCTATCTGTATGTACAAAGAAGCAACTGTATGTTCTATGTTCTTCGTTAGGAAAAAGAAAAACATTCTTAGCTGGGTATGGTGGAACAGGCCTGTAATCCCAGTGCTTGAGAGGCTGATATAGGAGTATCACAAATTCAAGGACAGCCTCAGCAACAAAATGAGACTCTTAGCAACCTAGGAAGACCGAGTTTCAAAACATAAAATAAAAAAGGGCTGGAGGTATAGCTTGGAGGTGGAATGCCTACGTGTTCAATCCGCAGGACCACACACACACAAAAAAATTCTTAATCATTTCCTACCTAATATCTTTGCTACTGATCATTTCATTCTTTTTTGAAGTAAAGGGACAGAGGTATAGAAAGTAAACATGTAGAAGGTATGGAAAGAATTGGAAGTAGTTAGTTTTAAAAGTACTAAGAGCCCAGCATAGTGGCACGTGCCTATAATCCTAGTACTTGGGAGGCTGAGACACGATAATTGTAGGTTTGAGGGTAGCCTCAGCAAGTTAGATAGACCCTGTTCCAAATTTTAAAAAAGGGATCTGGGGATGTAGCTCTGAGGTAGAACACCCCTGTATTAAATCCCCAGAACCAAAAAGAAAACAAAAGAAAAGAAAAGAAAAGAAAAGAAAAGAAAAGAAAAGAAGAAAAGAAAAGAAAAGAAAAAAGAAAAGAAAAGAAAAGAAATGAATAGGAAAAAAAGAAAGAAAGAAAGAAAGAAAGAAAGAAAGAAAGAAAAGGATTAAGAATGCTGCTTCCTAAGGAGTATAAGAAAGATTGATTTTCAAGTCACCTTCAAAGTACCTCGGTCTACTCCTGCCTCCATTCCTCCTTGAAGCAGAAGGAGTAGGAGCTTTGGAAGGTTCAAATCTAGGCTCTACTATATATTAAGTGTGTGGCCTTAGAACAGTTACTTAACCCATCTAGGCCAATATTTTGTGCCTACATAAAATGGGGGAGGATGATTTTACCTATCCCGTTGTGGTTTTGTGCATATAAATGAGATTATTTTATGAAAATGTATCTAAAACCATTTGACATATAGTGTATTCTTAACCTATGCTAATTTCCTTTCCTTTTCTACCACTCAGCCACACTAATGCTTTGATAAGTAACCAGACTTTCATATAGCCATACTAATGGCTAGCCTCTTGCCACTTTGTGTCCCTGCAATTGCAGTTTCTCAACCTAAGTCTTTTCAACAAACTCATAGACAGATCCAATAAAACCTTGATGCTTTTGAAAAATTTTGGTTGAAATCTCAATATCATGTATAGGGAAGCAGAGGGAGTAGGGAGGGAGCCGGGTGGGGGTAAGCTCACCAAGTGCTCAAGTGCTGTGCTGTATGCAAGTATATCACTATTACTCTCAACTACATTATGATGCGAGACTATAATAAACCAAAAAAGTATATTTAAAAATATGGTCAACTTTAAAAAATATAGTCACCTCCAAAAAATTAAGGTCAACTGACACCAAACAACATTCTACTCAGCTTCTCCAGATTCTTTATCTAGTGAAAGAGGATGCAGTACTACATCTTCTGTGGGCGTAAGGGAGGTGGTTGGACTAAGAATTTATTGAAAGCAGTTTTTTGGAAACTTTTAGCTCCTGTTCTCTTTTGTGAAGGGCAAGATTTGAACTAAGTTAGACCATGGCCTTTTAAGTCAAAATGAACTGTGCTGATTGGCATACATTTTAGTGAGTTATAACTGAATAAAATATTTGACACACATGCACACACACACACACACACACACAGAGAGAGAGAGAGAGAGAAAGAGAGAGAGAGAGAGAGAGAGAGAGAGAGAAATTATTTTGAACCAGCTATGAACCTGTGTATATTTATTAAACCTATTGAATTGTACCTAAGCCTAAACATTACAAACCTCTGTATCATTTGCCTTGTGTTAGGGTGGAGAATAAAAAAACATTTGAGCTGAAGTTTCAAACATAAACTCAACATTTAGACTAGAAAATCAAAACCCCTCATATTATCTTTTCTTTATGGGTGACTGGTAAGCAAACAGATGATTCTGAGCTAGGCTATCCTCTTATGATATCTATGATGTACAGATTAACAGAAAACCTGTCACTTGGCATCAGAGATTGTAGCATGTATTTCAAAATTGCTGAAAGAATAGATTTTTAATTTATTCATCAATATAATATATTACTTTATATTCCATATCTAGACTGTGTATACATATATAATTATTTGTCAAATAAGTAAACAAGTTTTTTGTGTGTGGTACTGGGGATTGAACCCAGGGGCATTCTACCTCCGAGCTACACCCCCAACCATTTTTATTGTTCTTTATTTTGAAACAGGGTCTCACTAAGCTGCGGAGGGCCTCACTTAGTAGCTGAGGCTAGCTTCGAACCCGGATCCTCCTGTCTCCACCTCCCAATTACTGGGATTACAAGCGTGCGCCACCACACCCAGCTGTAAACAAGTTTTGATACAAATTTTTTCAGGATATCTTATGTGTACATGTTTTAAATGTGCCTATCGTTTCCTGGCATGTGTTTATTCACACATCATATAGCTTTTTTTCTCTATGTTGAAATATGAAAATTCACTAAGATGTAAGATATGAAACCTATCCCTAAAAATCAGTTCAAATTTCATGTCTTTTTTCTTTCCTTTTTTTTTTGGTACTTGGGATTAGACCCAGGAGTGTTCTACCTCCAAGCTACACCCAGACCATTTTATTTATTTATTTATTCAGTGGTACCAGGCATTGAACCCAGAGGCACTCTGCCTCTGAGATGCACTCCATTCCATATTTTATTTTTTATTTTGAAACAGAGTCTCACTACGTTATGGAGGGCCTCCTTAAGTTGGTGAGCCTGGCAGCAAACCTGAGATCCTTCTGTCTCAGTCTCCCAAGTACTGGGATTATAGGTGTTTTTCACCACCTATAATCCAGTTCATAGTTGTTTCTTCTTATTGATATTCCTTAATGGTTTAATCTCCTCAAGTTTGAGGATTTCCATTCACAGCAAAGATGATTATTTTTCATTGTCAATTTATCTCTTTGCAACTGATAGAGTAAGCATGGTAGTTGGAGATGGCTTCATAACCAGGTTATAATGAAAAATAATTCATTGTATAGATATGAGCTGTTTGTATCTGTATGCCTGGCCAAATGGAAGTTTGTCATGAACAATGGACTGCAAAGTCCTAAAACCAATATGTCACATCATACACAATTTATGTCTTTCCACAATGTTATGAGGTTCATTCAACACTCAAAATTTATACCATGCAGGAAATTATTATGAAATTCACTAAGTTAAGCTAGTTTTGGTTTCTGAGCAGCTGCTTTGCCAAAGGCAATTAGCTTTGAATGAACATCAACACTTCACTCTAACAATTCTAACTAGACTAATACTTCTATAATTATACCAAACAAGTATACTAGACAATATACAAGTTCTATTACTCAAGCACTTCAAATACATAGTAAATAACAGCTACAAACAAGCAGGGGGGAGGGGATATAATGAACCAAATCCAGGAGTGGAAGAGGAGATTCAGGAAGTTGGTCTGGGTGCCAAAGGCTGAAGAGTCACACTGATCTTTGGTCAACAAAAAGAGCAGGACT